>JBBMJZ010000074.1:9175035-9185070 GCA_037833815.1 Zingiber zerumbet
CAACCTACCCAGAGACCAAACAAGACACGGTCGTGTGAAGCCACACCGCTATGTTACCTGATCCGATGCCAAATAGAAGCTGGTCATGTGGATTCCACACAGTCGTGGCACGAGCGGTGTCAGGCCCTTACCCTACCCTATTTAAAGAGTTTTCTCCACTTTTTATGGAATCTTTGGCTTGGGGCTCACCCTCATTCCTTGGGGAAGGGTTCTCCCTCTTTAAGGTAACCTAGATCTTCTGTCTTCACCTATCCACCTCCGGAGCAAGGATTGCATCTAAGAAGGCCGACGCTATATGGATAAGTTTTCTCTTCTCATCTCTTTATGTTTTGAGTTGTAGATTGCTTTATTTCTTATTTTTTGGTTGTATTTCCTTTACGATGGAGTATATCTCTAGATCTAGGATGTAGGAAGTAGTTGTAATGTGATGTGATGTATAAACTATGTATTTGGATATTTTTCCTATGCAATAGAGTGTTTATATCATGTTCTATGTGTATTGTGCCTTGTATGTGTTTGATGAAATATGTGTGAGGTCAATTCTTGTAGATGTGAGGTATTTGTCTCTATTTTAAGGTTGCTAGTAGACTAGCTAACCATGGGATCCTTAGTGACAGAAGATATCATTCAACCAGACAAATTATGCCCTTAGTGACAGAGAGCATCAATACTTACCCATTTTCTAGAGTCAAAAGCTCTTAACATAAGGACTAATTCTTGTTAGGACATTCTAATTAAAATTGATGTTATAGTGTTATTGTTAGGAAGTACTTTAGATAACTCTAGGAATGTATGACCAGGAGGCCCTGTGACAAAGGGTAACCCTTTAACCGGACTTTCTAGAGTTGTTTCTTTACTTAATGACATTAGGACTCGAAAAAACTTTCAGGTTCAACTTTCATGGGGTTGTACCAGCTCTAGTTAGAAGCCTTACTTGAGTATAAGCAAGGAGTTAGGTAGATAAATAATGTATAGGGATATTAACTAGTATCATAATGAAACTGAAATCCTATAATCTATCATTTTTCATTCACCTATGCTCATTCTCTCCCTCTCTACTCTATTTTCCTCTCTCTTCTCTACTCTCTTCTCTAAACCTCTCTCTCTCTCTCTCTTCTTCCCTTCTCTCTCTCTCTCTCTCTCTCTCTCTCTTGTGTTTGTGAAGGACCTTCCGACTGTCTAGATAATTCATTGTCCGAAGTTAACTAATTCTTAATCAATAGTCCCTGTGAGTTCGATAATCTTTTATATTACTGACGACGTAACTGTGCACTTACGGTTCATAACATTAAGCAATCTACAACTCAATAAATGAGATAAAGAGAGGAGAAAGCTTATCACAGTGTCATCAGTCATTTTTCTTACAATCCTTGCTCTAGATGTGGACGAATCATGTGGAATGGAAAAGATGGAAGATTTAGGGCTCCTCTTAGGGGGAGAACCCTTCTCCAAGGAATAGGTGTAGAGCCCAAGCCAAAGATGAATGAAAATGAGAGAAAACCCTCCTTTTATAACACTAGGCATGACCCTTGCTTGGGATGTGTCATGGTCATGCCTTTTGGCATGGCCAGAGCATGAATGGGCTCGGGAAAGGAGGCACGACCATGTGATTTCACACGATCGTGTATCAGGACCATATCTCACCTGTAAGGCCTTTTATCACATCTTAACATGGTTTTCTTGATTTGACATCTAAAGATAAGTTGTAGATCTTGAAGTTATCTACATCATGGTATCTTGACCAACCTAAAACTCTAACCAAAAAAAGTTATAGTCATTTTACTTTTAATTTGCAATGTAGAAAACTACAGAATTTGACATGGTTATGCCTTAGGGTTGTGCCTCACTTATAGAGCCTTTTATCACATCTACATATGGTTTCCTCTAGTTGAAGTCTGAAGCAAGTTATAGATCTTAAAGTTATCTAAATTTTAGTATCTTGAATGGCCCAAAATTCAAACCATGTAAAAAGTTATGACCATTTTACTTTTGGTACATTGTGTAAAAAAAGACACAGATGTTCCTAAGAGGCATGGCCAAGCTATGTGAAACACTGGTTTATGCTATATTTTCACACGATCATGCCTCATAAGCACGATCCAAGCATTCTAGAGACTCTAGATCTATTTAAGCTTTGTTTTTACTCCAAATTTTGTCCTGACAATGAAAATAAGTAAAGAGTAGATCTTTACATAAAATAGAATGAAAGTATGACATAACAGTAAAATAGGATGCAACAACATAGATTGTATTTATGAAATACAAGTAGATGTGCATTAAAGAATACCTAGAAATATATATAACCTATATACATTAGTTACCATGACCCCTGTGTGATCGAGAGGTTATGACAATGACAACCGTATAATACTCCAGCTACCACTACTCTTGAGTGGACAGTTTGCATAGTAACTATCTAGCTACATAGCAACGGGGTTCCTGTTACTCGCAAGTCTATCTACGACTACCCCTGAGTGGCCTAGTGGACATGACAAGACATGCGACATGTACTCCAGCTACCACTACCCTTGAGTGAACGTGTGTGCGGCAATAGCCAACAACTCTCTCAACCATAAGGGAGACATAGTCATCGACATGCATGCAATGATATAATGAGCTAGATGCAAAAGTCATAACCACAGAAATATAAATAGCAGTGAACTATGCTATAGTAAAACTAGCATACTCAACGGAGTACATGTATATACAACAATCAATGTGAGAAAATAAAGTATCTAGTATCTACTCAATATCATGCATAACAATAAAAGACTATATGAATATCAAATCGATCATCACAAAGATCAAGCAAGGTAGGTATCAAACTCAAGAAGTAAAATGATCAGAGTTAAGGTAAATACAGCTACTATATGAATATAACTCATGTACTAAGGTCAATGTACTAAAAAAACAAGACAAAAAGTACTCGCCTTTATCTATAGTTTGCATCAAAATAAATCTCACGTCAAGATATCTGTCTCAAATCAGAGTCATGCATCAACATATATAATTTAGCTAGTTACATATGCAATTAAAAGCTAAATCACCTCCCAAAACTAATTAGGGTAAACCCTACTTGAAGGCGGTCATTAATTAACCCTTATTAATGATTAACTTTAACTAACTCAACTCTTCAATTGAATTAGGTCTAACCTCCATCAACCCTAATTCTCACCAATTCATCCAATTGATTAGATTAGGTTTAATCATATCATCCACACTAAATTTCTCATCCAAAATTCATAAATCTATAGTTTAATCCATCATTAACCTAATTAATCATCCAATTAGTTCATCACTACTTAAATCAATTTCTGCTAATCAAACTCTAAATATGTGAATGAACATTACTTAGGGAAGGAATTATTTTTTCGTTACCCACAACTCCTCTTGTAATAGCTCACAATGACTGGCGATGGTCGATTGGATGTAGCAGCAACGATGGCACTAATGAACAGTGGTGTTGGCACACTCTCCTTGACGTCCTTCGATGAAACGGGAGGCTAGGGTGGCGGCGTCCCTTAGTTGGGCATGGAGAAGAGGTGCTGCAACAACGGGATGGAAACACATGGGAGAGAAGATGGCATCACTGGCTGGAGGGCCATCAAATTCCTTCTCGTGGCCAAAGAGGGGCTAGCTGCGCCATCCCCTGCTCCTCACAATAGAGGGGAAGACCAACACAAGCACGCTGTTGGTGCTAGAAGCACTAGTTAATCAAACATGTTTAGATATTTGGCAAAGGTTCAAAATTAAGTTGTGTTATGATCTAACAAGTCTAACTGAATGTGCACAAAAGTCTTAAGTGATTTTAGGTAAGGTGAAAGTCTTAGTTGAGGCTAAGCAAAGAAGTCCTAATGGACACTAGGTAGGTGAGAAGTCTAAGTTATAACTAGGTAATAAAGTCCTGGTCCATGAGAATGGGAGAAGTCTTGGCAGGTTGAGAATGTCGGGCAAAAATTCTAGGGTTGAGGACACTGGGTAAAAGTTTTAGGGGTCATGGACACCAGGTGAAAGACAGGACGGGTTGGGGTTCGGGCATCCAACGAAAAGTCTTGAGGTCTCAGATGTTGAGCAAAAGTACAGACAGTTTAGAGAACCAATTTAGAAAAAGCTAATCTCTCTTGAGAGAAGTAGGTGAGGACACATTCCCTATAGAGGGAATAATAGACATCGGTCTAACCTAGAATTTCAACGAAACTCAAAGTTAAGACCAGATAGTCCGGAGACTATCAAAATATACCTTGCTTTATATATTACTTTTGCTTGTGCTAACCTTGTGTTGTAGAAAGTCGATGGATGGAAAAAGAGGAGTCCAAGTACCCAAAGCATGTCCAAGCGCCTGAACATCCGAGCGCTTAGAGTTGCTCCAGGTGCCCAGGTAAGCAGCGAAGAGGGAGCACCCGAGTGGCTGTCAAGGGTACCTAGATAGTTCAGGAACTCGGACGGGTCCAGGCACCAAAATCGGCAAAAGTTCATCTTTATTCTATAGTGGCACACTTTGACTAGCTGACCCACATGAGTAGTCCAAGCGCCCAGAGGTGGTTCGAGTGCTCAGACACAGATAAGCTTCTAGGATGAAGTTTCGATGAAGTGCAGCCACGTCAACACAATGGGGGCACTTGGAAGTGGATCCAAGTGTCCGGAGTGGGCTATAAAAGGATGGTTTGACCATCACCTTCAAGACAACAATCCGAATGACTTTCGGTCTTGCACGCTGCTCCAGAAATGACTTAAAGATGCCCAAACATTGCTCCAACAACCGAAGTCAAGAATCTTCAGATCTATAGTTGTCTGTAACTTTTAAATATTTGTATCTATTTTGTAATCGAGATATACTTTATAATAATTTGAATTGATAGTGGATTGTCCAACGAAAGTACTCTTAACTGTGGGTCTTGGAGTAGGAGTAATCATAGGCTCCAAACCAAATAAAACTTGGCTTTGTTAGCATTACTTGTTTTCCTTTTCTCTTAATTCTGCTACATTTTCTCAATTGAGTGTTTTATGAAAAATGCAAAATGTCACGAGCACTATTCACCCTCCCCCCTCTAGCGCAATGATCCTTCAATTAGTATCAGTGTGGGGGCTCTCTAAACTAGTATAACTACCCTTCAAGCAATCATTTTCATTGCTTTTTTGCCCATTTTTTGGTAAAAATTATTCTTATGCTTTTTCCCATTTTAAAATTTTTGCCATAAGTTAGCATTGGTCTAATAACATCTCCTAAGAAATGTATTGATTCTTCAATTTTTTTTAAAATTGGTACAACACCACTCGAGCCATCTTTTTTGCCTTTTCTACTCCCACCCTATTAATCCAAGACTAAGTCTTAGTACACTTTGCTTTTCATTTTTTTGTGCAAGATCACTAAATGGCACATCAAGAAGGCTACAGTATCGCACGCCCGCCCTTCTTCTCCAGTGAGGATTTCAGCTACTAGAAGGGCTGGATGGAGTACTATCTGAAGACTCAAGTTGAGATGTCGATCATCATTCAGACGGACTTCTCCCTACCAGTTGATGGCTCCAGAGCACTTGTGTCATGTGAAAATTGGGACACATACATGATGAAAAAGATCAAGGCTGACACTAAGGCGACTCAAGCCCTACAATGCCGACCAACCAATGATGAGCTTAATCGAGTTGGACCATTCAGTAGTGCAAAGGATCTCCAGCAAAAGTTGATTGAACTTCATGAAGGAACCTCCGACGCTAAGGTATGCAAGAAAGATTTGTTGTTAAATAAATTATATAATATCAAAATGCAGAATAGAGAATCATCAAATCAATTGGACAGTCAGATCCAAGATCTACTCAATGGACTATACTTGATTGGACATAAAGTGGAGAACCGTGATATTATAAGGTATACACTATAAGTCTTTCCTTGGAGTACCTTATGGACATCTATGGTAGATACCTACAAGGTTTTCAAGGATCTTTCAATTATTAGATTAGATGAATTATTTTTTGATTTTGAGTTACACGAACAAACTAATTCATGTACGATTGAGAAAGATATTGTTTTACTTGTAGGAAAATTCAAGACTCAGAAATCGAAACCCAAATTCCAACCCAAACCTAAATTCAAAGTGGACTTAGAAGATGACAAGTAGATCACCTTCAAACTAGTCAACCGAGTTCAAAAATTGCTAAAGAAGCAAAGAAAAAGGAAGGCCCTGAAAGCAACATGGTTCGAGTCATCAAAAGAGTCCGACGAAGAAGAACAAACTCTAACAAGCTTCCTTGCTCTACCGGTACAAGCTCACGTTGCCGAGACGGAATCCAAGACCGGGTCAGAGACTGAATTGGAAGTCAAGTCTGAGCTAAGCCATGGATCCATATCTATTTCTGAACGACCAAACTGTAAGTTCTCCTCAAGTAGATAAGTTACATAATTTAATAAATTATTTGATGAGTAAATTAGCTAAGTCAAATATTTGGGTCAAGTCACTCCAAAAGGAGGTAACAACCTTTAAGGAAGTGACTAACCTAAGTTCTTTGACTAACCAAGTTTAAGATGGAACCTCAACTTAAGTCCAACATCTTGAGAAAGATAATTCCACTTTGAAAAGTCAAATCAAGGAACTCAAGGACACATTGGAATGATTTATTTTGGGTTCGAAGAACCTTGACCTGATTCTTCGAAAATAAAGGATCATATACAATCGAACCATACTTGGATACAAAGCTAAACATCAATTCAGATAGTACATGTTATTAGTGAATCAAACCAATCAAAATCTAGTCCAAGCATGGATCTCTAAGTCTAACTTGACTATTCAAGTTGGACTTAGTTAATTTTGGATCCCTAAAGATCAAATTAATTACCTTGATAAACCTTATCAAGGCTATGATCTAGGAAGAGCCAATAGAAAGACCATCTTTATTATTAAATAGATTTGCTTGATTGTTTGATTTATTACTTTCCTTATTTCTGTTTAAATTAAGATGGTTAGATAAGGATTTAAGCTTGATCGATACTTGACTAGTTAGGCTAAGGATTTTCATAAAGAAAGCTAAATATTTAATTTCTTTAAAAGGCTTTATCTAGAAGTGATCATTGCTCCGATAACTAAGAAGGCTCATGTGCCTCGCCATAGCCTGAAAGTCAATTATCGAAATAGATATTTAACCGGCTAACTATTAAACCTAAGTCTAATTCAAATGTAAATCAATCCTTAAATTTTAATTTAAATTGAAGATAAAATAAATAACCCTCTCACAGAGCTCATAAGATTCCTGGTTTAAAAATCTAAAAAAGGGTAAGATGGATTTAGTTTAGAATTGAGAATTAGTTTAATCAATCTTAAATCAAACTTAACTCAACCTTAATCAAACTTACTTAACTCGACCTTAATCAAACCTAATCAAACTTAATTAGTTTTCAACTTAAATTAATTTTCAAAACATAATAAAATTTCAAAACTTAAATTAATTTTCAAAACATAATTAAATTTTCAAAACTTAAATAAATTTTCAAAACTTCAATTATTTTCAACACCTTAATTAATTTTAAAAATGTTAATTAATTTCAAAACATAATTATTTTTTTAAAAAAAACTTAATTAATTTTCAAAAACCCTAATTATTTTTAAAAGCTTAATTTTTTTTAAAAAAAACTTAATTAGCTTCTAAACCTTAATTAAATTCAATACTTAATTATTTTCAAAACCTTAATTAATTTCAATACTTAATTATTTTCAAAACCTTAATAAAATTCAAACATAACTATTTTTAAATTTCAAACTTAATTATTTTCCCAAAATTTAAAATTCAAACTTAACACTTTTAAATTCAAAATTCAAAATTTAATTATTTTCTAAAAAATTCAAACTTAAATATTTTTCTTTTCAAAGTTAAATATTTTTCAAATTTAAACTTTAATATTTTCTCAAACTTAAATATTATTCAAACATAAATATCTTTTCAAAATTTTATCCAAATTAATTAATTTGTCCATGCCTGTAGGTCATAATTTAAAAAAATTTACCTTATGAAGTTTACTTCAACCAATTTACCTTATGAAGTTTACTTCAATCAATTCCTTAGACCAATCACATGTTAAAGAAATTACTTAAAAAAGTCTTTTTTAAGATATTAATTAAGGGGAGAAAAAGGAGGCTAAAAATTAAGTATTTTTTAAAATTTAAGTGTTTTTAAAAGTATTGTATTGATTTTTCAAAAGTATTGATTTCAAAATTAAGTGTTGTTTTAAAAAGTGAAGTATTTCAAAATCAAGTACTTTTTCAAAATTTAAAGTTTAGTTATTTTTCAAAAAAAAATTAAAACTAAATATTTAGCTAAATATTTTTTTTAAGAAAAGAAGAAAAGCTAAGTATTTTTTTTTTTTTGAAAGAAAGTATAAGTGATACTTTTCAGGGGGAGATCAAAGTCAAATTTTTAAAAAATATATTAAAAGTTATTTTTTTCAAAATTTAAGTACTATTTTTGTAAGTTAACAACTTTTCTCTCCACTTGGTATTTGTTTGATATATGTCAAAGGGAGAGAAAGATGTTAAAAGTAAAGTAAAAGGTTAATTGAAGAGGAGTAACATTTAAGGGGGAGTAACATTTACATTTTTTTTTGACTTGAAAATATTACTTAAAGGCTTACTTGTTATTTGTTCCAAAAATCTTACTTTATTTTTGAATGTTTTTACTTAACTTTAAACTAGATTGTCATAAATCAAAAAGGAGAAGATTGTTGGTATTGGAAGCACTAGCTAATCAAACTTGTGTTTTGATATTTGGCAAAGGTTCAAACTTAAACTGTGTTGTGATCTAACAAGTCTAACTGAGTGTGCACGAAAGTCCTAAGTAATCTTAGGTAAGGTGAAAGTCCTAGTTGAGGCTAGGCAAAGAAAGTCCTAGTGTATACTAGGCAGGTGAAAAGTCCTAGCTATGGTTAAGCAACGAAGTCCTAGTCCACAGGACTAGGCAAAGTCTTGGCGGGTCGAGTACGTTGGGCAAAATCCTATGGTCGAGGATACTAGGTGAAAGTCTTGGGGGTCATTGACATTAGGCAGAAGATTTGACAGGTCGGGGATCGAACGTCCGCAGGAAGTCCTAATGTCTCGAACGCTGAGCAAAAATCTAAACAGTCTGGATGATCAGTTTGGCAAAAGGTACATTTTTATAAGAGCAGTAAGTGAGGACGTATTCCCCGAAAAGGGAAAAGTAGTCATCAGTTGGACCTAAAGTTTTAACGAAATGCAAAGTTAGGAATGAACGGTCCAGAAGCTGTCAAAACTTATTCTTTATATATACTGTTGCCTGAATTAACCTTTTTTTTTTATAAGAAAGATAAAGTTGGAAAAATGTGGTACGGGCGCCTGGAAGGGCTCTAGGAGCTCAGACTCCAAGTGCCCGAAGTTGCTCCAAGCGCCCGGAGTTGCTCCAGGCACCTGGGCATGCTTCGATAAGGGAGTGCCCCGGGAGGGTGCCTGGCCAAGCACCCAGGCGGTTTGGGCGCTCAGAGTTGCTTGAGGCATCTGAATAGGTGTAAACTCATCTTCACACTGACTTGGAGTGCAACGACTGGTCGACCCACGTCAACGGTCTAGGCGTCCGGACGTGGATAGACTTCCAGGATGAAGTTTCGACAAGAGCTTGCCACGTTAGCATAATCCAAACGCACGGGAGGGGATCCTGGCACACGGACTGGGCTAGAAAAGGAAAGATCGACCAACAGCTTCAAAACGTCAATTCAAAGAAGTTTCTCTCCTGTGCGTTGTTCAGAAAATTCTTTTACAATGCCCAAACGTTGCTCCAATGACCGTAGGCTCGCAACTTCATATATGTAAAAGTTTCTAAATCATTGTAGTTCTTGTACTCAATTCTTATAACTTTTTTTTTTGAATAACTAGTGGATTTCCCATCAAAAGCACTCAACGAGTGCGGACCTTGGAGTAAAAGTCATCACAGGTTGTGAACCAAGTAAAACTAACTTATGTTATTGTTTTCTTTACTTGTTTTTTATTTCGCTGTGCTTACTTGATTGTGTTTTCCGAAAAGTGAAAAAACCATAGGTGAT
>JBBMJZ010000074.1:9196568-9207580 GCA_037833815.1 Zingiber zerumbet
CTTCTCTCTCTTTCTGCAATTTGAAGCTGCTTTGTGAGATTCAATCTAATGGAAAAAATTAGTTTTGTTGTACAAGGAGCTTACTGGACCAAGGTAGGTGATCAACTGCTTATGAAGCTTGCTTCTCGGGCACTTTTCGAGGTTCACTTCTCTTCCATCTCCAACATCCAACCTTCAAAAGGAGAAAGCATCAGCTAAAAATCACTCGTAAACAAAAGAATTGCATGGTTCTTAGTTTGTACCAGTAGAAGAATGGCTGGGAGCTTTCACAGGCAAACCAAACATCGTAGTACAGATGCAGATTGTGACCATACCGATGCCGGGGATCAATCTGCGCAATGGAAACTAACATCTTTGAACTCGTCTTTGAACATGGTTTACAGAGGAAACAGATGGATGCTTACAGCTTCTAGCCAGTGCTGCAATGCCAGTTTCTGGGCCTTTTCGTCTTTGGATAAACCCTTACCGACCTGAAAGAGAGAATAGATTTCATTTCATGGAGTTTCTATTAGGAACAAACAAACATGGCTGGCAAGATAATTGAGAACTCGCCCTAGCTAATCTGTTCTTGGCCCTCGACCATTTAGAGACTGCTGTTTCTTGCTTCTCCTCGTGAAAGAATGAGACAGAAGTCCGCTTAAGAGATGCGAAATCCAGTGCCTTCCACCTGCAACAACAACAAATAATCAAACTCCTTTGCTTTAACTACTTGTAGAGCGAGCGATGTGAAATTGGATGCGAACCAGAGTTCCTCCACTACGACCGCGCAATCCGCCAAGTTTCTCCGGGTTCGGTATCCCTTGTAGACCTTCTGCAGGGTGGTGGCGGCGTCATCTAGCTCGCTCAAAATCCTCGGGGATGTGAACGAGGAAGCCGGCTGAGGGAGCTTCACACGGGGAACCACAAAGTTGACAGGGGTCTTGATGCGAGATGGATGCGATGCTGCAACTTCATTGTTGCTGGCTTGCTCTTGAGGTTCCCAATTCTTAAAGCTCAGTGACTTCTGAAGAACTGCCTTGCTCAGTGGGCTGGAAACCATCTCGCCTCCTGGAACTCTTCAATTCGCTACTGCAGAAAACAGAATTACCATCGCCAGGAACAAAAACAGCATCTCGGGAAGAAAAATTCAGCAGAAAAAAAAGGGAAAGTGAAACAGGGAGGAGGAAGCGATGAAGCAGAAGTTGTCGCTATACCTTTCAATCTTGCAAGCCGCAGAAGCAAGATAAAACTAATCGAGCAACCATCCTACTTAGTATTTATATTAATGGATTGGCAGAAAAGGACAGTAGACGACATTGACCAGACACCAGACTGCCCTATAAGTCTTCTTATATTGTCGGAAAGAGATTGGAAAGTGTGAAATGTTAGTCTGCAAATTTTCCAACTTCGCCTTTGACGGGCTGTGCCCAAGAGGAGAACGCACCACCTATGATCTTAACCCAAAGGATGGAGCAAAGAAGAGATCGAGCTAGAAAAGAGAAGCTGGCAGCTTCATGGAAATTGCTAAGTAGAAGGTCAATCCGGTTTCATAAATTACTAGGATAAATAAAGAATTATTCGTATCCAATCTATCCCATTATAAAAAAATTTATATATATATTCAATTATTAAATGTCTAATTAATTATTTAAAAGGTCTAATCGTCATGGGGACTAAGTAGATTTTGTCTTAATTCGTACAGTTAATGCTGATGGATGGAGTTTAATGAAATAATTGATTTTAGGAGACATCTGTTTTCTGTGGCATCTTAATGTTGCAGATGCAGGGTCAAAGTAGTCCAGCTCGTGGCGGCTAATTGACCGATATTATAACAGTTTTCTATCTAGTATCAAAAATAAATTCAAAAGTACGGCATCTCAAATTTATCCTTCCATTAATTAATGGAAGAAAATGTCCTACAATATATGTAATTGAAAATCAAATAATAAATATTCTAAAGGGTACATGGATACCCTATAATTACATGTTAGTTTTCTTATTGAGAAAAATAATACGGCTCACTCAAATACAGAGTTAAAAATAAATTAGACGTTCGTGAACAAATTTAGTATTCAACTTGATTAAAGTTTAATTATATTTATTTAATATATATATATATATATAATTAATTAAATAAATAAGTTTAAATAGTTGGTTAAACTAAATAAACAAATTTGAACACACATGTGTTTAGCTCATTAATGTCCATAAACAATATTCATGGATAATGTTCATGAACAATATTCATTAATAATATTCATGAACCATGTTCATTAATAAAACTTTTATCAATATATTAAAAAATAATAAAATAAATAAATAAATTTAAATTATCAAACTCAATAATCAATTAAATAAATAAAAATTTTGAACAATCAAATGAGCTTGAATTGAGAGCTCACTAACATCTAAATGAATCAAGCTCAAATCAAGCTTAAGCCAAACTCGAATTGAGACTTCGATAACATCTAAATAAATCAAGGTCCGACCAAATTTAAACTTATAAAAAATAAATCCAGTTAAATTTAAATAATTATTTTAGAAGTTTAATTCATTTTAAACTTGATTCAACTTGAATCGATTATATTTTACAAACAAATTTAAACATCCGAAAACCCACTTGTTTATAATCCTACTCAAATGACACAATATTTTTTTAATATTAATTTTCTTATTGATTTTTAGGAGACTTGTGTCATCTGTGGCGTCGTACAAGTGCGAATTTGCGGATGCAAAGTCAAAGTAGAGCTTCATCATTGCCTACTTATTGACCAGCCACACAAATGGCAATAGAAACTAATCGAACACATCAGTCGGATAGAAGTACCTTTCGGACCACTATCAGCATTGAAGATGCAACTTAATACCCAAACTTAATACCATTTTTTAAATAGGTTTTTTAATCTATCCGACATCGAAAACAATAAAATTTTCTTCATTGAAAGCTCATAAAAATATCTATCAACAGTGTCAAGCTTGTGGCTGCGAGAGAAGCCTTTTGTAGTAGGGGTGCAAACTAATTCAGCTTGTTCGTGAGTTTTTTTAATTCGGTTTGAAAAATATTTGATTGGTTTTTAAAATTTTTGAATTTAATCAAACTCGAACATTTTGATAAATTTTTCTAGGTAAATTCGATCTCATAATATTTTACTTAATTGTTTACAAATAGTTGACAAATCGAACTTGAGCCCCGATTATTTTTACATAATTTTAATTTAAATATACTCAAATTAATATTCAAATGACTCAAACCGAAAATAAATTTATATCATTTTGAACGATAATTTAATTTTGTTTGAATCAAAATTCGAAACATTCTAATCGAACTTGAGGTTGAATTTTATTTTAAAAATCGCGTTTGATACGAGTTATAATGAGTGAATCTGGAAGATGACGTGATGATCAAAGTTAAGGTGACAAAGGGGTCAAAGTCGGAATAAGGGAACAATCCCCATATGAGTTTATTGATCGTCCAAATCTCGGGTTCTGCCCGAGTGGCTCTGACATAGGACGCTCGACTAAAGTCGACCGGCCATAAAACCAGTCAGACATAAGACTCTAGTATTATACTCTGGAGGTCAAGAAAGAATGTACCTGGCCGGTCAAATAGTCAGTCAGGTTCAAAGGGGCTTGGCCGGAGGAAGAGACGATTGAGCTCTAAACACACAAGCCTTCTAAAAATCCCTCTTAAGATACGATCGACCATAAGACTCTTAGTGTACACCCGACCGGACATGCTTAAGGACACTTAGCCTCGTAAAGATTTTTATATACGATCGGTCGGATAAAGGCAGATCGAACACAAGACTCTCAGTGTACGTCCGACTGGGCAAAGGCCGGACGAGCTTAAGGACACTTAGCCTTTCAAAGCTTTTTTTATATACGATCGGCCGGATAAAGACAGATTGAACATAAGACTCTCAGTGTAGGTTCGGTTGGGCAAAGGTCGGGTGGGCTTAAGGACACTTAGCCTCTTAAAGCTCTTTATATATGATCGGTTAGATAAAGGCAGATCAAACATAGGACTCTTAGTGTACGCTCGACCAGGTAAGGACATTTAGTCTCTTAAAGCTCTTTATATACGATTGGTCAGATAAAGGCAGATCGAACATAAGCCTCTCAATGTATGTCCGATTGGGCAAAGGTTGGGCAGGCTTAAGGACACTTAGCCTCTTAAAGCTCATTATATACGATCGGCCGGATAAAGACAGATCGAACATAAGACTCTCAGTGTATGCCTGGCCAGGCAAAGACTGGGTGTGCTTAAGGACACTTAGCCTCTTAAAGCTCTTTATATACAATCGACTGGATAAAGGTAGACCAAACATATGACTCTCCGTGTATGCCCGGCCGGGCAAGGGTTATCCGAGTTTAAATTACCTGATGATATATTACTCCTAAAAGGGAGTTCCAACCTACATAATTTATCATATGACTTCTCAAAGGAATCTTTAGCACACTATGTGCACTATCTCAGTCTCTGAATAGACCTTTGCAGTATTTAACATATGACAGAACAGATTGATATAGTGGTGTAACAATGCAGCCGACATTGTGGACCGGTCGAAATATACTCAGCCGACAACATCTGACAACATCTTAACGACTTATCAAAACTTGTTGGGAAATATTCTTTTGGAGCCTTCTTCGAAGGTTATTATGTTCCTCATAAGCTAGCTAATCACAATAACATATGTCTTCAACTGCCTTAGTAATGGCGGGAGATATAAATGACAAAAGAGGTACATCAATGGGTAGATAAAAAATTCCTTGGACAGTTATTACACAATACTCAGGCTATACTTTTTCCATCACCTAACAAAAAGGTAGGTCCGCTACCTTAGCGACCCCTAGTGTCGACCCACGGATATGGAGGGAGGTACATGAAGGTACACAGGCCATAGGCATATGGTGGGGTAAACCCCAGATTGTCAGTTCCTGAGAATCGACTCCTGGTTATTACGCTAGAGATGTCATGCGCCCACCGTTCGCGCTACGCTCTCGGGGTGCATAGGCGCATGGTGGGGTATGTTGGCGCAGCAGGGCCGGCAAGATGGGAGGGGTGAATTGCCTACAAAATAAGAAGTACCCTCCTCGTTCTTTCAACTCAAAAAATAGCAACAATAATAAAAGAAATAATAGAAATAAACAGTAAGAGAAAAGACCCAGACTTTTGACTTGGTTATAAACTAGGTAGTTGTTAATCTAAGGCGGTTGGAAAGCGCACTAAGAAAATCTCCTTCTCTGAAGGCAAAGAAGCTCAAACAGTTGCTTGGAAGTTGATACAAGAGTTGAATCAAAAGTTGAATTAAGCTTATGGACCAAACCTATATTTATAGCCTTGGTCGGGGCGCTTGGAAGGGTTCCAGGTGCCTGGAAGGGGATAAGATTTTATTCCTTTCACACGGATCGCAGTTTGACCGCGATCTGGATAAAGTTACCTTTCGGGTGCTCGGAAGGGTTCTAGGCGCTCGAACCTCAAAGTCAACCTTGTTGACTTTTTCGGTCCGGACCCTCTGCTCCGGTTCAGCTCGCCTCGGTCCGAGTCTTCTGCTCCGGCTCCGCTTGCTTGGGTGATCTTAGCCAATCGAAATAAGGCTCATCCAAACCCAATTTTTGGCCTTCTCCTCGAGCAGGCTTCTGTCCCGACTTCTCATCCCTCGAACGTCGCGCACATTCTTCTCATCCACCGGTGTACTCTTTTGTAGCTCTTTCACCCTTCGAACACACTGAGGCCGTCGGCTCCCTTCTCGTGCCGTCCTTCTCGCTAGCTGTGTCTTCCGCTTGAGTTCCTGCGCTCCTAAGCTCCTGCACACTTAGACACAGGGGATCAAATAACAAACAGGACCTAACCTAACTTGATTGATCACATCAAAATAATCATGGGGTCCAACAATCTCCCCCTTTTTGATGTGCATCAACCCAAGTTCAAGTTAGTATAACAACAGACAAGTAGTAATTTTAAAAAAATTACTAAACTAACATTTTAAGCATAAAGATTGCAATAAAAATTTGCAACACTAAGTAAATTTTTTTTTTAAAAAAATTAACCTCCCCCTAAACTTTTACCTATCTCTACCCATTTGATCACATAAATAAAACATGTACAAATGGTCAAGTTTTAAAAACATTTTTCTAGTTAATTGAACATTTTCAAAATAATTTTTTTAAAAATGAAATTTTTCTTTAAAAAAATTATAGTTGAGAAAATATTTTCAAAATAAATTCTAAGTGAAAATGTTTAAAAAAAAATTTTTGAGAAATTTTTCTAAGTTTTTTTTGCAAGCAAAATTATTTTTTAGAATAAGTAAAAATTTCAAGCACAAGAATTTTCTAAAAAAAATTCTAACTTGGGCAATTTTTAGGCAATTTTTAGGCAATTTTGAGAAATTTTAAAAAAATGTTTGAAAAAACTTTTTAAAGCATTATTTAATTTGAATACTTTATCAGTAAGTTAATTAAACATTTTATTTCTATATTCGGCTTCCAGACAGTGGCGAGGCACTACGCCTTCTTGGTTATTGGAGCAACAACCACTTTCTTAGACAAAGCCTCATGAAGAAATTTAATGTCTAATTTTCTCGCTGAAAGCTCTAACTAAAAAAAAATTAGTCCAGACAAGATTTTGGAACCCAATATAGGTTTCTTCCTACTGGATTAATCAAAAACTTAGGGGGTACATAATTTCTAGGAATTTTTCTAAGTTGTCCCTAATGTTTTCTAATGTACCAGTTTAATTTTCCATAAATTCTAAGTTTTGATTTTTTGAATTTTATTTAAGCATGCATGATTATTTTTCAATTTTTCAATTTTAATTTTCAGTTTTTCGTTCTCTAATTTTAAATTATCATACATTTCTAACGGACATGCTTTTGCTAAGTTTAATTTTAACTCATCATTTTCTTTTTCTAATTTAACTAAATCTTTAGTGAGCACTTTAATGAATTGAAAAGACTATTTGGGAGTTATATTACGTACCTCATTTACCTCTATTTCTGATGCTCCCCCTTCATCGCAGCTTTCTTCTTTTGATAATCCTCCCCCTTCATCTATGCTCATCTCCGAGCTGATTTCTTCAAAAATATAGTTGGCTATCAGTGCTAATCCTGAGAAGCCTTCAACTTCTAATTCCGAGGATGATGATTCATCCCATGTAGCATTCAGCTCTTGCATTTAGAGGACGTCGATCTTTGAGATTTCTCCTTGTCCCTTTTCTTTAACTTTGGGCAGTCATTCTTGATGTGCCCTTCTTCGTTGCAGTTGTAACAACGGACCGTCCTTTTGTTGCGTTGATGCTTCAGTCGGCGGTCAGTCCTTCTGAGGCGGTCAGGCTCTGATACCACGTGTTGGCGCAGCAAGGCCGGCAAGAGGGGAGGGGTGAATTGCCTGTAAATAAAAAAAATCCTCCTCGTTCTTTCAACTCAAAAAATAGCAACAATAATAATAAGAAAATAACAGAAATAAAAGCAAGATAGGAAAGAAGACTCAGCAGTTGAATTGGTTACAACCAAGAAGATTGTTAATTCAATGCGATGGAACAACACACTATGAATTTCCTTCTCTAATGGCGGAGAAGCCTTTTACACACTAAAAGCTCTTAGGTGTTGCTAGGGAATTGAATATAGAGTTGAATACAGAGATTATTTAAGCTTCTGGACCAAGACTATATTTATAGCCTTGGTCGGGGCGCCTCGAAGGGGATAAGATTTTATCCCTTTCACAAAGGATCGTGGTTTGACCGCGATCTGGATAAAGGTCAACTTCCGGGCGCCCGAACCTAAAAGTCAACTATGTTGACTTTTTCGGTCCGGGCCCTCAGCTCTGGTTCATCTTGCCTCAATCCGGGTCTTCTGCTCCGGCTCCGCTTGCTTGGGTGATCTCGTCCATCCGGAATAGGGCTCACCCGAACCCAACTTCCAGCCTTCTCCTCTAGTAAGCTTCCATCCCGGCTTCTCGTTCCTCGAACGTCGCACACGTTCTTCTCGTCCACCGATGTACTCTTTCGTAGCTCTTTCATCCTTCAAGCGCACTGAGCCCGTCGACTCCTTTCCCGTGACGTCCTTCTCGCATGCTGCGTCTTCCGCTCGACTTTTTGCGCTCCTAAGCTCCTGTACACTTAGACACAGGGATTAAATAACAAACATGACCTAACCTAACTTGGTTGATCACATCAAAACAATCATGGGGTCCAACACCTTCACTAGGGTTCATCTAATTCATCCATTTTAAAACTAATGGCTCAAATCAAGTCTCATTTGAAGGAGTACTTTATCTTTTCATTTGGATACATCTGAGTCTTTTATTTTGAATTCAATGGCTGAGATTGAGCCATCCGAAGAGACACTTATGCTCTTCATTTGGATGAACTTGATTTGTCATTCTTAATCTGACGATCCAGATCAAGTCATGTCACTGATTCATATCAAATGATTTCTCATTCACACACTTTTGGTTCAAAATTAATTTTCTAATAATCTTCCTCAGGAATGGAAATTATTTATGTATGTTGACATCAAAGGAGAGTTCAATCGAAATATTATTGTATTAGGAGATGTAGCTTGTGACTTTGAATCTTTTGTAGTAGAATATCATCGGATTTACTAGGTTGCATAGTGAACGCGATATTTTGAACTATTTAACTGTTTGTGTAAACCCAGATAATGGTACTTATACAATAACCTTTCTCACATCTTTATAGTTTTTACTACCATGTCAGTTTTGGCCATAGACAACATCTGGTGTAAACCAAGACAATGGTACTTACACAATAACATTTCTCATATTTTTATAGTTCTTACTATTATGTCAGTTTTGGTCATAGACAACATCTTGTGTAAACCTAGATAATGGTACTTACACAATAACCTTTCTCACATCTTTATAGTTTTCACTATTATATTAGTTTTTGTTATGGATAACATCTTGAATTCATAAGTTTTTCGTTGAAGCAACCCGTCTTCACACTTTATATGTGAACTTATATTAAAAGTATCCTACCATACTCTATTTTTTCAAGTATAAGAGTCATTAAAAGTTTATAACTTAATCTCACCACATGTGGTAAGCAACACTTTTTCTATCCTAGGAATGAGAGGAAAAGTAGTCCAAGTGCCCATACAAACTTTTAGAATTTTGTTGTCACATTGAACTAAAATTTTAGGATCTCCAATCAACAAGATTGAGTTACCACTATGAATGTTTTTGTTTATAGATTTTTAATCTTATTCCTTTTGATGTGTAGTATATTTGATCTCTACTTAAACATTTTGTTAATGGATCCATCAAGTTATCTTTTGATTTAACATAATCGACAGAGATAACTCCATTTGAGATTAATTGTCTAATGATATTGTGTCTTTGATGAATATGTTGCGACCTACCATTGTACATGTTATTTTGTGTAATTGCAATTGTCAATTGATTATCACAACGTATCATCACGGTAAACATTGTCTTTGCTTAATATAGGATATCCTCTAAGAAGTTACGAAGTCATTCAACTTCTTCTACGACTTTATGTAAGGTTATAAACTCATATTTCATAGTTGATCGAGCTATATATGTTTGTTTAATGGATTTTCATGACATTGCTTCATCATTAATGGTAAATACATATCCATTAGTAGATTTATAGTATTTTCTGTCATATATATAATTTGTATCAAAATAGTCTTCTATTGCCTCTGGATATCTCATATAATGTAATTCAAATTCTAAGGTGTATCTTAAATATTTAAGAACCTTTATTCATATCTTATCATGATCATCATTTGGATTATTTATAAATATACTTAATATATTGACTGCATAGACAATATCTGGACGTGTGCAATTAGTGACATAGATCAAATTACCAATTATCCTTGAATATTCCAATTGTGATACAAGTTCACCATAGTTCTAAGTCCAATACAAACTTAAATCCATCGTTGTTTTTATAAGAGAAAGATCATATGCATTAAATTTTCTTAGCACTGTCTCAATATAATGAGATTGTGAATGGACAATTCCTTCTAATGTCTTACTTATCCTAATCCTGATTCCCTAGTATAATATCTGTTATATCAAAATTTTTTGTTAATATCTTCTTAGTAGTCATTATTCTATCATAATTATTTCTCATGATGAGCATATTGTCTACATATAAGCAGACGATGGCAAACGAATTAGGTGGACCTTTGATATACATGCATTTATCACATTCATTGATTTTAAATTTATTTGACATCATAGTTTTGTCAAATTTCTTGTGCCATTATTTCGGTGTTTGTTTTAGTCCATATAATGATTTCACGAGTCTTCACATCATATTTTTTTTTTTAATTTTGGAGTCATAAATTCTTCAATTTGCTTTATATATATATTTTTTCCTCTAGTTTATCATTTATAAAGTTGATTTTCACATCTATTTGATGTATCTCAAGGTAATATATGTTGGATCAGATGGACCGGCTAGAAAAGGATGAATAGATGACATGCAATTTAAAGTTATAAACTTTCTCTTGCTTTCTTGGTTAGCAAGGACACACAATTAATTAATCAGAAATAAATAACATAAAAACTAAAGGGGACATGAAGAGTTATTTGGTTACAACCTAGGTGGTTGCAGTAGAAAGCTCACTAAAAAGAACTCCATCTTCGATCAAGATCGAAGATGGAGTGTTGGAACCCCAAGGTTGTTTCGATGTGATCAAACAAGTTAAGTTAGGTCTTGTTTGGTTTAACCCTTGTGTCTTAGTGTGTAGGAGCTTAGAAGCACAGGAACTCGAGCAGAAGACGCGGCTAGCGAGAAGGACGGCACGGGAGAGAGTCGATGGGCTTGGTGCATCCGAGGGACAAGGTGCCACGGAAGAATATACCGGTGGACGAGAAAAATGCACGCGATGTTCGAGGGGCAAGAAGCCGGGGAGGAAGGCTGCTCGAGGAGAAGGCCGGAAGTTGGGCTCGGGTGAGCCATATTTCGGATGACCAAAATCACCCAAGCTAGCAGAACCGGAACGGAAGACTCGGACTGAGATGAGCGGAGCCGGAGC
>JBBMJZ010000074.1:9221153-9233853 GCA_037833815.1 Zingiber zerumbet
GTACTCGTATTTCGTTCGGTTTTCCTTGCACGAGATCCATGGCCTTTGGGCGATTCGGGGTTTCCGCGACGCGAAAAGCGGTTTTCGCGGCCCGAAAAACCCAACAACATATTATCCATCAGAGCCTTGTATCCTCGTTCAATGCTCAACCATTGTTCTATATTCGTGTTCAGGTACACATATATTCTTCTCTTCCAGTAGGGGAAGTCATCTTCGTTGAATAACAATGGACGCACAGTGCTATAACCTTCATTTTGAGCCATTTGGTTCTGAAATTGAAAAACTTATGAGAATTCTTAGACTATATCTTGAGGTAAGTAGTGTGGAAGGTGAAGAAAAGAAATGAAAGTTCGAGTGGTGTTGCACCAATTTCAAGCAAAAATAAAAAAGTTTATTTGAAGAGGTAATTGTACAAGTTCAGATAAAATCGAAAAGCTTAAAACTGAAACAAAACAAAAAGAAATGAGACAAAAATAAATAATAAAAATGAACCCCCTACTCGATTGGTGGTTGCACTAATTCAGAGCAATCTTACTTTGATACCACTTGTAGAATTTATGAGCATGTGAGGGGGGAGGGGGGGGATCAAGTGATTTTAAAAATATTTTCTTTTTGGTTTTATAAAAGTGTGTGTGTAGTGGAAATAAAAATAGAAACGAAAAGCAAACAGAAGAACACAATTAGTTACTTGGTTCGGAGCCTTCAGCGACACCTATTCTAAAACCAACATCCCTTGGATCTATCGATGGGGTAATTCACTAATGATTGAATGAGTACAAGAATAAAGGACAATGTAATAACCTACACAACCTGAGCAATAATGTAAACAACTTAAATTAAATTATTACCAACATGACATTGTCAAAGTTGAGAGCTCGGGTATTGGTGTAGGTTTTCTAGCAGTTGTCGGATGTAGCAGAGCAGTAGCACATCAGCAGCATAGTACATTACACATAGTCGGAGTAGCAAAAAAATCGTTGAAACTTGTTGTTGAGTTCTGTATGAAATGATGGTCGAACAGAGCTTTTATTGAGTGTTGAGGGCGCCTTCAACCTCAAATCTGATCTCATGGAAATCATACTCTATCTGCTTTAATTTAAAGCTTGCAGTTTCTATTTTCGCAAGGGCGCCTCCAAGCACTCCAAGACACCTCCAATGCACCTCCGAGACGCCTCTAATATGCTCCAGGGTGCCTTCTCTCAGCAAAGTTTTATCCTTGAATTTCTTTGTGTGAGGGCACATCCGCCCTATCCAAGGCGCCTCCGGCCTATCCAAGACGCCTCCAAATGAGCTCCAAGGCGCCTCCTCGCAGCTCTGAGGTGTCTCGAACACTGTTCATCCGAGGTGAACTTTGTCATTCAATCCTGCAAGTTCATGTTAGCCCAATAATAAAAAATAACCTGCAAACAGAGTTTGCATAGTTAAAAAATAATTATTAATTAGATCATGTTTTTCTAAGACTAGGATTTAGTCATGATCTCGACTTAGACATCCGAAATGACTCTAATCTGAACTGTGCCTATAGTCCCACCGGAACTCGTTCTTACTAAATCACTCTCTTCTAATGACTTACCTTCACTTATGATTTGCAATCACTTGACTTTCCTCTTGACCCATCATGTCTTCTTATAGTTGTCGGGTCCGCAGATTCAACTGGACTTTAACCAGCTGTCAGATCCCGCAGACCCAGCTGCATTTCTGCTAGATATTGGGTCACACATTGACATATCTAAACTTTGTGCCAGTTATTAATTCCTCAGACCTAACTGGGCTTTAGTCTGATGTCAGGTTCTCTAGACTTGTCAATTCCTGCACACTCGGTAAAGAAGTTAGACAAATATAGCACCTAACTTTAATCCATTTGTTATTCATCAAAACCTGAATTTGACTATTAGTGCTAACAGCACAACACATTGAAGTGGTCCATATTTGTGTTGAGCTATGATACCCTCTTTAGGGATACACCATCACATTATTAACATCCTCAAAATCGTCTTTCTCTTTAAGAAGATGTTGTATATCAAGGTGCCAAATTTAGTAATTTTTATCATTCTATTTCTCTTTTTTGTTATAAGGTCGACATCTATATCCTTTCACGTAGAGGTATCAAAATTGAATCCAATCCTTTAATTCGACCTAATCCGATCCATTAATTCGACCTAACTTGATCCAAAAAAAAATAAATTGAATTTGGATTTGAGGTTTTGGGGTTCTGGTCATATTCAGATTGAAGTATTTTTGGGTTGATATAGGTTTGGATCAGGTCAAGTCGGATTGACCTGAATTTAAGATTTAAATATTTTTTTATGGTTAAATTAAATTTATTTTAAAAATTAAGATCTTTTAGTAAGTAAATAAATAATAAATATTTGTATAACAATGATAAAATATTGAGATAAAAATAAAAAATTTATAGGAAAATAATAAAAAAAGTTTTTTCCGAGTCAACCGGGTTATTTAAGTTGATCAAATTATCCGAATTCGGATTTAAAATTTTAAAATTGAGTTCAGGTTTTAATCTGAGCTGAACCCACATTTAACCCATCTGAATTGACATTTCTACTTTAATGGCATGATCTAGCATACGTTAAAGATCATTTTAATTATTTACTACATTTTAAATTATGTACAATCTAATGATAAATAATGTTATGCTTACCCAACATTTATAATATAATTTAGCATTATACTTATCGTACAACTTAAAGTAAAATAATCAACACAATTTAAATGGCGCGCGACTTCGATGGGCAACAAACACACTAAATATTTCTTTCTTTTCATGTATAATAAATACTTAGCCATATACTAATACATAAACATGGAATATTCAAATCTCATGAAGTTATGTAGCTATTATAAACATAACAATAATAGGTCCATGTTCTTAAATAAACAACATGAGCCCTCTAGTGCAGTTAGTATCACTAAATTTTAAGGTTAATTTTTAATTATTATAAAATATCTTATTAGGTATTTGATCTCTCCATACAAAGAACCATTACATTTAGACAAAATATTCTTCATGATTTATCCCTTTTAGAGAGTGTGAGATCATTCTAGAGGGATATCATTAAAGTGATGATTTAACTTCTGCACTGTCTCAACTATGGTATAGTGTTAAAGATATCTTGGAGCTTCCCATGCACCTAAGATTCAAAATCTATAGAGTATAAGAAATTCTCTTCCCATATTTAAATTACTGAGACCGCTGTATCATTGTATGGATGACCGCTTACACTTTCGAATTTACTCTGTGGTGATAGAAAATTTTATAGGATCAGATAGATTATGTTTAGGATTAATCAGATGGTAAGATTTGAATACTTACATTAAATAATAAGAACATGTATCAATGACATGACAAACTCATTTAGCATGGAAATTGGAAAAGAAATAAGTTCATGATTAATTCTACATATTAATTATCACAACATTTGGATTTCTACGAGAGCTGATAATATCCATCCCTATTTTATTCACATTCATGTTCCTTCTGTTTTTAAGTTTTAATTTTTCTTTGCTCAAAATTTAAAAGAAATTATAAATATTTTTTAAGAAAAAAATGATAATTTACAAAAGTGAACACATAGTTTTCTGAATTGGCCAAAAGTATATGCTACTTTGATATTTACTAAAGGATGAACTTAATTATTTATTCTTTCCATTGTACTCCTCTGGTTAAATCTGACCCTTTTTTTCTTTTTTCTTTCTCTCTTTTTTTTCCCTCTCTTCTATGCCTACAAACTCTTTTCTCTTTCCTCTCCTCTCTTATCTTTGTTTTCTATTTTTGCATGCATGTATAAATATTTATATGAGGTGCACGTTAGAGTTTATAATTAATTTTCCAATAACATTTTAACATTTTTGGAAAAGCTAAAATGGGCAATGGAGGACACTGTTGGAATCCTTCCATCCTCAGAAAATCATAGAATCTAAAATGAATCAAATCGGACATGTTTAGGTCCATCGGTGAATTTTGGTCAAAATTCACTGATGGACATAAACAGGTTTGATAGAACTCATTTCAAGTCATATGGACTTCTGAGACGGTAGGAAATCCAACAATGCCCTCTATTACTTATTTCGACTTCTTTGAAGGTATTAAACTGTAATAATAAGCAAGAATCGGCTCTAAACCCCTAATGTGGGCTCACTTTGGGTTTGATATGAATCCATATCAGGCTCAGTGTGGGTCTGATATGATTCCATATCAAGCTCACATTAGGGTTTAGAGTTGATTTTTTCTTATTATATTTTAACATATCTAGAAAAGTTGAAATAAGTAATGAAAGGTACCGTTATATTCCTTACCGTCTCAAAAATCCAAAGGACCTGAAATAAGTTCAATCATACCTATCTAGAAAATTGAGTTTTGGTCAAAATTTATTGATCGACCTAAATAGGTCCGATTGGACTCATTTTAAATTCTGTGGATTATGAGACTGCAAGAAGTCTAACGGTGATCTCCATTGCTTATTTTGACTTCTCAAGAGATGTTAAAATGTAATAAGTAAGAATCAACTCTAAACTCTAATGTGGGCCCACGTTGGGCCTGATATAAATTCATATCAGCCTCACGGTTGGCCTGATATAATTCCAAATCAAGTCCAACGTGGGCTTGATATAATTCATATTAGGCCCATATTAGATTTTAGAGCTAATTTTTTCAATAAGATTTTAACACCTCCATAGAAGTGGAATTAATCAATGGAGGGCATCGTTGGACTCCTTATAGCCTTAAAAAAAGGACATGAAAATGTGTTCAATTGGAACTGTTTATGTTCATTAGTGGATTTTGATCAAAATTTACTTATGGACCTAGACATGTCTAATTGGACTCACTAAGGTCCTTTGGATTTTTTTTTTGAGATTGCAAGGAGTCTAACGGTGTCTTCCATTGTTTATTTCAGCTTCTTTGAAAATATTAAAATGTAATAAAAAAAATCGTCTCTAAACCCTAATGTGGTCATAATATGAATCATATTAGACCCAACGTGAACTTGATATGAATTCATACCAGCCCCAACATGAGTCTACGTTGATGTTTAGAGTTGATTCTTTTTTTTAATTACATTTAACACCTCATAAGAAGTCGAAATAAATAATGGAGAATGTCGTTGGACTCCTTGCAGTATCAAAAATCCACAAGACCAAATCCACTAATGGATCTAGATATATTCAATTTGATTTATTTTAGGTCATATGAATTTCTAATGCTATAAGAATTCTAATGATATCCTCTATTACTTAATTTAACTTCTTTTAAAAGTGTTAAACTGTTATTGGAAAAATTAAATCTTAACGTATGTCTTATATGAACATGATATATTTATATCAGACTCAACGTCAATATGATATAAATAATTATGCATGCACGTAAAAAGAAGGTAAAAGAGAATAGAAGGGAGGAAAGTGAAGAAAATTTACATAAATAAGAGAGAGTAAAGAGAAAAGAGCAAAATAGCCAGAAAAAAAAAATTAACCATAGGGATGAACGAAAAGAACACCTAATTAAGTATGCTCTGTGATAAATACAACATACGGCCTCTGATCAATTTAGAAATCCAAGAAATCTACGCTGACGATAAAAAAAATCTAAGTTAAAATCACGAAGCTCTTTAATTGTCTCCGTACTTTAGTTAGACTGAATTTCTTCCCCTCAGTAAATAGAGCAATAATAGAGCTTTCTTGTTGCCATAACATTTCATTACACGGAATAAATGACCTCACCCACTTTGACGAGGGCATGCATCAGCCAGTGCTCTACGATGAAGTAAGGGCATAGTTAACATCAACGGAAGCGGGAGATTATTTTTTCTTTATAATTCTGCTGCTGCTCTTCCCGATGAGTCCTTGTCAACTCCAGATTATTGACCGCTGCCACCTGATTCAAAGCCGCCCACCCTTTTTGACTCCCAAACCCAATTCCTTAAAGAATCTCGCATGGTCGTGTACCCTTTCCTTTGGACCACTCGCCCACCGGCCGACGACCTCGCTGCCTTACTCACTGCTCCAGCTTCAGCTTTAACCCATCACTTCAGGCGGGGAAGGGCAGATTATTCTAAAATCTAAAACTGCTCCGGTTTCTCTTTTGCTTGCGAGCACGTCGTCACCTTCCCCAGCCTCCTCTCTCTCTCTCTCTCTCTCTCTGGGCCCGCCGTCGGAATGTGTCATGGCAGGAAATCCGGATCACTAATGCTGCCCGTTGGAAGATCCCTTGTTTCGGGAAGGGCGGAACAGACGAGGCCGAGCGAGTAGACGTCAGACACGTTCGGAAATTGAGAGGCGCCCGACGGTTCCGCCCCAGGTTTTGTTCCTAATATTCCTAATACGTGGATAGCGGATCCAAGGGGGGTGTGGCCATCGGTTGCTTGGCGGGTGATAAAAGTCGATTAAATCGGATAAATAAAAAATTTTAAAAAAATTAATTTATATTTGATCAGTTCAATTTTTTTTTAAAAAAATTATTTAAAAATTTTCAATAAGCTTAAAATTTTTTGATTTATTATGTCAAACCCTACGCGTGTAAGGGACTCCGTTTTTGATTAAAATTAAATTACGGAAATCATTCGAAAATTGTCACTGCGCAGTGCGCACCCGATTTTCATGGGACTAAGCGCGTGTAACAATTAAATAATTAATTGATTGATAAATACCTTCGACTCCGTTTGTACTCTGGGAGAGGAATTCACGAGCGAGAAGTTTCAAACAGATCTGCGGAATCCGCCCCTGCGATCGCTATTGGTTCCGATTTCACGGCTTGGGGCGGCGGAAATCGTTCGTCGGAGTCGGGGCCGACCGCGATCGGGCTCTGGTTTCGAAGGACACGGACTTGTATTGCTCTCGTCCGTCGCCGGTGTGGATTGGTCGGCCTTGGTGCGGTAGGAGAACATCGGAATATCGCCGATCACATCCGCGATGGCAGCCGGCTCTTCGTACAACGCATCGTCGCAGGAACTTGGGAGTTAGTTATTTTCTTTTATGCGTTCCCGTTTTTATTGCGGTTTTCCCGCTGTTGATCGGTCTTTGGTAAAACTAAGGAAGTTTTTCTTTCTTTTTTTTTCTCGAAAGTATAAATAGATTTCTTTGTTATTCATTTATTCAGATGAATTTTTCCGAAGGGGAGGAAAGACAAAGACAGTTTTCTTCTTTTGAATAGGGAAATTAAATTTTGATAGTTATTGTTTTGGGAAGCAGAGCTTATGGAGAACCTGAAGATTGAGAAGGATGGACAGGAGAGCGATGATGCCAGTCCGGATTCCTATCCTCGACGCCCAGGAGAACCTGATTGCAAGTACTATTTGAAAATGGGTTGCTGCAAATATGGAAGCAAGTGCAAGTATAACCATCCTACCATCGATCAGGTGGTTATAATAGTGACCGGTGTATTTTACGATTTTATCTTGAGGACTTTATTTCAAATCTATGTAAATTCTTTTTGGTACAGGAGACTATGCATAGAGATGAACTGCCCCGGAGGGAAGTCAAACCAGATTGCCAGGTTTTATAGCTTGTTGTGATTGTACATAAATTTCTCTCTAGTTTTACTATGCTGAAATCTGAGACATCTGTTTCTTTTGTATAGCATAAAATTTAGTATAAAGAGATTAGGGGTGGAGTAAATATTGAAATTTCGGTATACTGCACATACCATACTGACATGTATCGAATATACCGATATTAACAGGATACCAAAAATTTTAATACGGTATTAGTATCCTTATGAAATTTAATATTTTTCAATATTTTGTTATATACCGAAATACTGAAATAAATTCTTATAAATTACTCATTTGGCTTTAGCTTTTAAACAATTAAACCAACTGGCCTAAACCAACATGAAAATCATCTTCATTCTGAATAGTGAACAATTTGACAAAAAAAATTCTTTTATAATTTGGTATAGACAATATTGTACCGATATCGTACAAAAAATTTTGATATACCAAAATTTTTGGTATGACAATATGAGATTTATACCATATTGAAAATCCGGTATACCGAAATTTAGGCACGGAATCGATATATATTTTCCTTATACTGAAATTTTCAGTATGATATACTATTTCATATGAAAAATTCGGTATACAACCAATCTTAAAAGAGATGACTATAACCACCCTTGTTCTATAAGTGTGGCAGTATGAACATAGTAGTAGATTGGTTAATAAGGAATAGGCAAGTCATCTCTTAGATGTTTGTGTTGTTTCTTGCATACTATCTATCTCTACAACTTCATCAATTCAATTCATTGTATGCAGTACTGCTCCCTATACTAAGTTGCAATTATAGTAATAGAATGATGTTTATGTGATTGTTGCAAATACAACATATTTGATTCTCTAATCCAGAAGCATGAGATAATATGCTACTTGATTGGGAGTTTTAGGCTTGGAAATTATATTTAAAAAATTGAAAAATTATAGGGTTTTTTTGGATTAGTCAAAACAATAATTTAATTGGACAAGTTATTTTAAGAATTGCTTATCTATTTACCAAGTAATTAGGGCATAAATTACTTTTAGGAGAATAGGTTAGGAGTATGTCTCATCTTTCATTTTATAAAAGGGCCTCAAGTTTTGTTAGGTATCTTTAAATGTTAGGTATCTTTCAATGTAATATTATTTCTCTTTGTTAGTTTCATTCTCTTTGAGAGATTGTTCATTTTCGATGCTACATTAAGTGGTATTAAAGCTAGACCTTTAATTCTTGTTTGTTCTTTCAGTGTTCTCTCGTTCTTCATGAGCCCTATCCATCATTTCCCTTTGCCTTCCTTGATGTCATCTCCATCAACCCATATCCATAACTCTCTCATGCATTCAACTGCATCATTGACACCTTCCACCCAAACTATGCTGCCAACAACAACCCATACAACAACTCCCAATAGCCTGCTGCTACCCCATGACTGATAACTCTCCCTTTGCTCTTTGATTGCCTTCCGTTCCACCTCTTTTGCAAGTCTGCTCTCTTTACCTTTTGTAGTTATCAACACCAAGTGTTCCTCCTTCGCTTGTCTATTTTAGGGTATGAAAGAATCAAGTAAAATATTAGGTGTAGGTTTCATGAATCATTTTGATTAACTATCACATTGTGAAACATAATGAATCAAGAATTGTGAGATTCATATAAAAAATTGTAAAATATGCTAAAAATAATTTTGCTCTATTTAGAATAGTTTTGATATGCAAAAGCAAAATAATATAATATTCCTTTGAGTAACATAGGTTAGGAAATTCTATCTTTTATAGGTTTTTAAAAAATTGTATTTGTTTTTGAATTAATCAAATTAAAGTAGGAAATTTATATTATGTTAGGGTAAGTTATTTTTGGAAACTGATCATCGATTTATCAAGTAATTATGTCTAAGAGGATGTGTTAGAAGAATGTGCCATTTTTCATTATAAGGTATCTTTCAGTCTAGCTATATTAAATTTTGTTTTCAGTGAGGTTATTTGATTTTAATGCTGCATCAGTTCTTGTAAAAGGAGAAATGAACTAATAGTTTAAATTCTTCCACCCATGACTGATTACAGAAACCAAAATCAAGCACAAAGAAATGTAAAAGGAGAAATGAACAAGTACTTGATTGAATTTTTAGCCAAAATTCTGAATTTCAGTTTTAACATGAGTATTTCTTCAAAGTGAATTTCCTTAGCATTTCAATGTGATGGAACCCTGTTTAGTTCATATAAGAAACCATTACTTAATTTGTTTAATTTTCTCTTGTAGTTTTTTCTCAAAACTGGATTTTGCAAGTTTGGCACAACTTGCAAGTATCATCATCCACAAGACAAGCATGCTGTCCAATTACCTTCGCTGAATGTTTTCGGTCTACCATTGCGAAAGGTATCAAAATCTTCTTGTTTTGGCTCCCTCATGCAATGCTAAACTTTACAAATTAAATTCTGTTGTTTATTTTTTGACAGGATGTGCAGTCATGTTCCTACTTTATGAAAACTGGATCTTGTAAATTTGGAGTCACATGCAAGTTTAATCATCCGGATCCTGCCAATGTTGGAGCCATGTTTTTTCCATCTGGACCTTCAGTCTATGGCTTTACTGGATACTCTACAACTACAGGAGGATCACACTCTTCAGGAGGATATCCTTCATGGCCTTCCTCATGGTCCCTTTATCCGAATAATCCTTATGTGCAAGGACCTCCTGCTTACGGTCCTCATATCCAGCAGAGTTGGAGCACATTCATGGTTAGCATCTGCTTCTCTTTTGTTGTAGGATCATCTTTTGGTTGTTGAATTTCTTATTACACATTTAACCATGCTTACACTGTCAAATAGCCATCTGCAAGTACAAGTGTTCCCTCTATGAATGATCTTCGGCCAAGTTTGAGCACATCGGGTATTTTCCCAGAGAGACCTGACGAACCAGATTGTGAATACTACATGAAGACAGGGAGCTGCAAGTATGGTAGTTCTTGCAAGTATAATCACCCTAAAGGGGGAAACCAAGAAGCTGACTGTGTCATTGGACCCTACGGCCTTCCTCTCAGACCAGTAATTCTCATCAGAATCATCATCGTATTCTTTTTTTTCTTTCATTAACTAAATGTTTTTCTGCTTTCATGATTCAAAAGGGTTTGCCTACATGCAAATACTATGCTGCTAATGGAAATTGCAAGTATGGTGCAACTTGCAAATTCGATCACCCGGTTATTGCTGTGTACCCTTGGCCGGAAGCAGCTTCAACATCAGCATATCCTTACCAAAATGATAGAGAGCTTACATGGAGGGCATCAAACAGCAGTCCATCCCTTAGGACCCCTACAGAACTCGGTCAGCTCAGGACTCCTCCGACAGCCATTCCGGCACAGGATACAAACAACAATGAACACGAGAGTCAATCTTCGACACTTTCTCCGAACCATCCCGCTCCAAATTCAGAGTCGTCAGGAAATCAATCGGATGAGGGCTAGCCCATAGCATGACTGAAGGATGCATATTGTGGCTTCTCTATATTCAGAGTCTCAAATTTTGTTTTTTTTTTCCCGGAAGGTGGCGAGTAGATAGATACCATGCATGGAAGAATAGCTGGTGATCATGCAGAGGGTCCTCCCCTCTGTTTCATGGATCTGAGTATGCTCCTTGAAAAGAAAAACAAATTAGTCTCGGAGTAACTTATGAAACATTTATCATATGAACCAAGATGTTTGAGTACTATCCGTGAGACTTATACTAGGAACCTTGTGTTGCTCTAGCAAATAGAAGTATGTGCTTCATGGTCTTTGTAAGTAATTGAATGACCTCTAACTCAAACAGTGCCTTGATTTGTAATACATCATTTTGTATATTTACTGCCTTTGACGTTCTATCCTGTGACTGATAGGTGATGAGGAAAGTTCTGCTGAGAAGGGATGAGCAAAGAGAATCTGATTCCCACATCAATTATATCAAGATTTCAGGATTGAATCTCTTTTCATTTTTACAGAAGCAACGTCTTCTACTTAACAGTATCCTAAAACTAGTAGTAGTTTGTTGTTCCTATGAAGGTACTTTTTGGAGAGGTTTAAAGTGAATGCAATGGGCCACAACAATAATACATTCGGTGGTTGAGTGCAGTTGAGGAAGATGCATTCTCATTATACCTTTCCTTCTCACAAGTAGGTGAATCTTTACTGCAAACACTGTATGAATGATGCATGGTTGATCCAACAAGACCTTCTGAAGTGTCCTGAACTTCACAGAGTTATAATTTTTCATTTGGATATTGAAATGAGATGTTGTTTGACTTGAAACGAAGCTGGTTCATACATCTAGATTTATAATACAGGATCAATCCAATATAATTCTTTGAACTTTAAAGGGACATGATTTTTGACTAAGGATTTGAAATCATGTTCTGTAAGCGGTCACGCGTGCAAAATTGGAAGATTTATGTTTGTTAATTAGGAACCATAGTCTCCAAGTTTCAAACCCATAAATCACCATTTAGGTCCTCATCTAAGTTTTTGAACATATTTTTACTATTTTTAGTTATTTTTATTTTTTATGATATTTAGGGTATTTTTAGTATGTCTGACATTTATACGTTAGAATTAGACTAATTAAACATCCTATTTTGATAACTTCTTTCTATAAGGATTTTTATTACAATATTTCTTTTTCTAATCGGAACCTTCTTCCTTTCTTTATAAGATAAAATTAAGATTTATATATTAGAGTTTCTTTCCTTATTTGAGTTTTAGGATTTGAAATATATATAAATAACTTGTTTAGCTTCTCCTTAAAATTTTCTTTTCGTTGGCCTAAGATAATCTCTATCTTGTTGGGCATCAATTTGTTATAGAGTGACATTTTAAAAATATCATTTAAAATTTTCTCAGAGATTTTGAATATCGATTTTATTATTTTTATCATTTCTATTTTTATATATTTAGAATATTTTTTATAACTACTTTATTATTGAATAATTTATTATTATTATTTTTTTTGGTAAAATCACAGTGGATTTGTTTTTCTTGGTTTTTTCTTTTTTTCTACTCTACCCGAATTCAGTCGGAATCTTCTGGTCCGTAAATTACGGACCAAGAGATGGTCTATTATATGAGAGTCCTTGATTTGGATGGATACCATCTGTAAATAGATAGGGTTCATCCAAATCAAGGGTCTAAAATAATGAACCATCCATTAGTCCGTAGAGGATCCGTCCTCACCCAAATGCTATTCAGTCATGTCAT
>JBBMJZ010000074.1:9244940-9263439 GCA_037833815.1 Zingiber zerumbet
GGATTGGGTTGGCCTCTTGAAGGCGCTCGAAATTCTGGGCAATTGGGAGAAAGCTCTCGCGTTGTTCGAATGGGCTGCATCCACTTCCCGTGCTGAAGGATCCAGATTAGATGCCCCAGCGATCGAGGTGATGATCAAGGTATTGGGGAGGAGCTCACAGCATTCAGTTGCCTCCAAGCTGTTCGACTCTATTCCTCTGGAGGAATATTGCCTTGATATCCGTGCTTACACTACTTTGCTTCATAGCTACTCCCGTGCTGGGAAGTATGACAAGGCAATTGCATTGTTTGAGCAGATGAAATTGAAGGGGCTTTCAGCCACCTTGGTCACCTACAATGTGATTCTCGATGTGTATGGCCGCAGGGGGCGGTCCTGGAGCAAAATTCTGGAGATTTTGGATGAGATGAAAAGGAACAAAGTTAGTTCTGATGAGTTCACCTACAGTACAGTGATCTCTGCTTGCGGAAGGGAAGGGTTGTTGAAGGAAGCCTCAGAGTTCTTTAAACGACTGAAGTTGCAAGGCTATGTTCCTGGCACTGTCACATATAATTCACTACTCCAGGTGTATGGCAAGGCAGGAAACTATCCAGCAGCACTGAGAGTCTTGAAGGAAATGGAGTACAATAACTGCCCAGCTGATGGAGTTACCTACAATGAACTTGTAGCTACCTATGCTAGAGCTGGCTTTTACGAAGAAGGGGCGGCAGTGTTGGATACAATGGCTACTAAAGGAATTATGCCTAATGCCATTACCTATACCACTGTAATTAATGGGTATGGCAAGGCTGGAAAAGAGGATGAAGCTTTAGCGCTGTTTGATCGTATGAAGAAATTGGGTTGTGTTCCTAATGTTTGCACTTACAACACAATATTAGGAATGCTTGGAAAGAAATCAAGGATGGGGGAAATGTTTGAGTTACTTTCTGACATGAAACGCAATGGTTGTGTACCAAATAGGATCACATGGAACACAATGTTAGCTATATGTGGGAAAAGGGGCATGGAGGACTATGTAAGACGAGTGTACACTGAGATGACAAAATCAGGCATTGAACCCGACAGGGATACCTTCAACACTATGATTGCCGCATATGGTCGATGTGGTTCTGGTACCAATGCTTTGAAGATGTATGATGAGATGGTCAAAGCAGGTTTTACTCCTTGCACTACAACATATAATGCACTCTTGAATGCAATAGCTAGAAAGGGTGACTGGATAGCTGCAGATTCTGTTATATCTGATATGAAGAGGAAGGGCTTTAAGCCTAATGATCTTTCATACTGTTTGTTGCTTCAAACTTATGCGAAAGGAAGAAACCTAGAAGCTATAGATGCAATTGAACAAGAAGTTTATGATAGCAAAATTTTTCCTAGCTGGACGATCCTTAGAACTCTGGTTATAGTCAACTTTAAGTGTAGAGCATTAAAGGGCATGGAAAAGGCATTTGAGGAGCTGAAGAGGAACGGCTACAAACCTGACTTGGTGATTTTTAACTCAATGCTTTCAATTTATGCAAAGAATGGGATGTATGATCATGCTCGTGAAATTTTCAATCTGATTCATCCAAGTGGGCTCCGACCTGATCTCATTACTTACAACAGTATGATGGACATGAGTGTGAAAGGTGGAGAATGTTGGGAAGCAGAAGACATGCTCAAACAACTTGAAAGCTCTGGGTTGAAGCCTGATGTGGTGTCATACAACACTGTCATTAATGGATTTTGCAAACAAGGGTTCATGAATGAAGCCCTAAAGATTCTGACAGACATGATAGCTAAAGGAGTTGCACCTTGCATGATCACTTATAATACCTTAATTTCTGGATATGTGAGCATGGAGATGTTCAATGATGCTGCTGATGTTCTGAGCTATATGATCCAACACAACTGCAGGCCCGATGAGCTATCCTTCAGGACAATTGTTGATGGCTACTGTAAAGCCAAGAGATATGAGGAAGCCATCAAGTTTATAGCTGGCATAGTGAATATAGATTCATCTTTTCCTGAACAGTCGCTGAATAAGCTAGCCCTAAGAATAGAAGAGAGAAAATCTCACCATTAACCGATTGGTATTCAACAATCCTGTTTGCATAGTCCTGGTATCGCTCAGGTTAGTTAACAGGATATTTATCTGCAGCTTTATGAGATTATCATTTTGTTGATATATAAATGGTCTTCATAGTATTTTTATACAGTTTTGCTGAATTGGAACTGAAAAAAGAGTCGTTCATATATTTTCCATTGACTGATGTAGTAATTTCACAGTCATCCTTATTTCTCAAGCAGGCAAATTGATTTCTTTTTCCCTCAGTGGTAAATTGGGTTAAATCATGACTTTCAATGGTTCATTCCTAAGATAGAATGGTGTGTTCTTGCTGTGATTGATGACTCAAAAAATAGTCCAAAAGAAGAATTATTGGGTAGAACTGTACTTTTGATAATCACAGAAGCATGGTCTCCCATTGCACAAGCAGGGTGATTAATTTTTTTTTTTTTTTCATATAGAAATTGATTAGTAGCACAGATTGTCCATCGAACCTTTATACACTATGGGAACAATGTTAGATAAGGCACGAAGACTATTTTATTGTCTTGTTTTCTACTCTTCCATTTCCTTACTGTTTCCTTTCTAAACAAGCTACTATCTTTTGAGCAGCTTCTTTTCTTTTTTTATCTTCCATAACCAATCTGCCTTGGTTGACTTTGTCAACCATGGTTGTCGACTTCACCACACAATATTGTTGGCATACTAAACCACATCCTCTCCTTCCTCTTCACTAGTGACTTTGTCCATGCCTCCTTTGCACATTGGTAGCTTTGTGCCCACTTTGATATTGACAATTTCAAGCAGATTGATTTCCCAACTTCACCTCACCTTTGTCCCCAAATTAGATCACCTAGTGTGCCTCATAGTGGATTATGTGGTTTTTTGATCTAGAATTAATGCCCACCAATGGTACTACATCATTTTGTGGTAGTGCTCCTTGCTATTGGTTCAGTGCATTTATGCCACCATCATCGCGGTCCAAGTGATGGTCCAATGATTTGACTACGCCAAGTATTTCATTTACAATTGCTCCATCAAAAGTAGAAAGGTGACTCGGTTGGGGTTCAATTCCTGGTGGTATGGTTTTGAGGTGGTTTAAAGTTTCACCCGAGGTGGACTACAACTTGGATGTGTGCCAAGCGAAAGCAACCGAACCCGTTGTGGTTCAGGCCATGCCATGGCTCATCCAAGGTGAGTGAGGGCTTTTAGTTCTACTCAATCCAGAATGAGTTAAGGGGGCGTGAGGCACCTTTGACTCTTCTGCAGCTAGGTGTTATCTTTCTCATGCAGACTCTCAAAGAAGTTAGCAGAAAGGGCTTTTTGAGTGCCGAGTCTTGGAAAAGACACTGCTCCAGATGCCTATCCATGATGAGGTAAGCACTTAAGCCCTGGAAGCTTTTGTAGGTCTGTAACAATTGCATTACAGGCAAAACATTTTGAAGGCACATGCTGAACATTTTCTGAAATATGTTGCATAAATTCTGGACGATCTATACTTGTATAGCGCTATTTGCTGATTAGGGCCTTTGCAACATTGCCACCTTTCGCTCATTTGACTGGTTCAAATCGACCATCTGTTATATACTGAGCGGAAAGGCTTCAAACACCCTCCTGGATAACAAGGTATTGATTTTTCAATCCATTCAAACATAGAACAAGCTTCTGTATTTCTTTGCCTCTTTGTATATTCTCGATGCTCAGGTTTAACAGGTTGAGTTGTGTGCATATATATGTTGTAGGACATCCTTGTCACATGGACTGAGGATCGACGCTGGTGATGCCGATGGAGTTGTTGTGGAGGCAAATGGATTCTGTCCTATCCAATAGGAATAAGAGCCATTTGAATTGTGACAGGATCTCATTCTACTCACTCCATCAGCTAACTGAATTCTTTCTAAACATTCACCTTTATATACCGTCTTCACCGCCAAGAAGGATTGGGGTATGGGAAATAGAGAAGCTCAATGAGCAATGACACAGCACGAAGGCTTCTACTTGCCCTACAATGGTGTTGTTCCCTGTCCACCTTCCCCCTGCATTGCTTTCAGAATCCCAACTGAAGCTTTTGCTGATTGTAGGCTGCTGCGGCAGCAGTAATGGACAACTCGTACTGTTATTACTACCACCAGAGCAGAGAAGAAGCATCTCCTCTCATTCTCAGTTCAAATAACGCATTTTTTTGTTGCAGGTTTGAGTAGCTTTCCTTAGTCGTTCATTGTTTGATGTGGGAATATGATGAGCAGGTTTGGTTCTTCATATGCTTCCTTCGCCCCTGCTTCCATGGCGTCCTTCTTTGTGCTCGGAGGTGGCGGCTGTAGCGAAAAAGAGCAGTTTTGGGACTCGGGCTATGCCGCCGGCCTCCAAAGCCACCTATTCTTCCATCAAAATCCTACTTTGGAGGACATGGACGCCCAGACACCATTCTCCCCGGCAGATACCATTCTTCCCGCTGCCAAGGTATCCTCGTCCTCCCCTAGGAATTGCCCTTAAGAGGAGGAGAATGGTGTAGGAGCCGCTGGCCAAATTGGACTCAACGTGGGCCAGCGGAACTACTTCTCCGGCAATGATGCCCGCCGCCTCATTTTTCACTAGAAAGGAAGCTGCAGCGGCGTGTGGTTGCCCAGCCACCAGCCACCTCGTTGCCAAGTGGAGGGGTGCAACTCCGACCTCCCAGCGCCAAGCACTACCACCGGTGCCACAAGGTCTGCAATTTCCCCTCCAAGGCCACCGTTGTCATCATCGCCCACGGCCTGCAGAGCCAGCCATGCAGCAGGTAAAGCTAAGAGATCGCAAACATACATCTTCTTCAAAATCGAATTTTGATCATTTCAACATCAGCTTATTTGTTTTCTTTGTGGAGAAGCTTTAATCTTCTTCTCTTGCAAATGCTGTCCAGGTTCCATGTGCTTGCAGAGTTTGATGAGGCCAAGAGAAGCTGCAGGGAGAGCTTGGCCAACAAGAGGATAAAGCCTTATCTCATACCATCAGCAGCAGTAGCAACCAATTTAAAATTTAAGTAGATTTTTTTTTGCTTAAACTAATAATTACATCAATTTAAAATTTATGATTTTTTTAGCTAATTAATGTTTAGCATATTTATGAAATGTCTAATTAATTTTGAATTTCGAATCACTTTAAATTAAAGTTAATAATTTTTTTTATTTTTTAAAATAAATTTATATTATTTTATTTGAATTTAATAATATAAATTGAGACAAGTGAATTTTAAACTTATAAAAACTCAATAAAATTTATAGAAAATTCACTTGTAAAAACTGAAAAAATTTATAGAAAATTCATTATAAGGGCTAGTATAATGATACTTGTTACTCAATATGGTTCCTGAGACTTTCTTAATTTGAAAGATATTAAATTTTTAATTTTTCAAATGGTATAGTTACATTAGTAAGTTTTGAACGTTTATATGGCCAGAGTAAAAAGTTTAAATGGATAGAGTAAAAACATTAAAGATGTATTTTTAATTTTATTTATTATTTTATTTATTCTATCGAGTTTAAATCAAGAGAATAAATAAGAAGTCAGTTGTTTGAGTTGGTTGATTCGGTTAGGTTAGGCCGGGTCGGGTGGCGGACCAGGTGAATCTGGTCCTTCGTCATTTTCCCGAATGATGATGTAATGACCTACCCTGCAATCCCTCATCTCTTCGTGTTCGTTGTGTGCTCTGGCCGCCGCCGCCGCCGCCGCCTTCATAAGCACCGCTCTCTTTCTTCATCTACCGGCGAGGCAGCGCGACTTGCTTGGCCAATTGTTGAAAGCTTCCGCTGTTGTTTTGGTTGGTCATGGTGTGAAGCGCAGCTTCGATCCAACAAGGAGTTAACCAGCGCGAAGCGAGTGCATGTGAAACTCAGACGAGCAGAGTTTCTTGACGATCTGTGGTGCTTGTTTTCTTGGCTTGAGACTAAATAGAGTAGCCTCATCAATTGTTCTTCGTTCATTCGCTGTGTTTCTCCATTTGGTCCGAGAGGCATTCACCACTTGAACCTACAGAAGGGTGGAGCTGAATAGTAAGCAAAACTTAAACTTTTAAGTGTTCTCCTTTCTCCCAATTTTTTCCCCAATTGTTTTAGGTAATACTTTGTAGAGTCAAATTGTGTGATTTATGTCTTGAATGTGTTTATGTGATCAGTTCCGAATTGTTAGTTCATTTCAAGAAATTTCCTTGCTTCGTTTTTATTCTGAGATTGCCTTACATGTATATATATAGAAACATCTAAGCCGAGGGTAAAGTAACCCTAGCCATGTAATCCTTTTCTTGATGCTGCACCTAACCGGAGGACTTCCGAATATCAGAGCTTTGGTGCACGATTTAATGTTGGCAGCTCCCATGACCAGCACAGCTTCCTGGCAGGTATTGGGGTTCCTTGTTGCTGTCATCTTTTTCCACTCCTCTGAGTACATGCTTGCTATCTTCTTCCACGGCCGGTCCAATGTCACCCTCAGCTGTGAGTAGCTCTATTCTTTCTCTTTTTCCCTCACTGTGTATACATCTGAGTTGTTTGTTTTTGTGCTTGTTAGTTGGAGGAATACATCTTTGTATCTAAGAAATGTTGCACAGTAAAAAGTTTGTTCTTGTTGCAATAAACAATTTATAGTTTGGTATATATGTTTGGATTCACATATGGTTGTCTAGGGATAAACTATTAACTCATGCATGAGATTTAACATAATTTTGACTTGCATTGTTGGGGCTTCTTCCTTTTTTTGTCTTTTTTTTTGGTATTTCACTTTATTGGTTTTGGGGTTTAATGATGCCGTAAATTTTCCATTGCGAGAAGTGACCCTCTTTTGTTATAATTTTTTTTTTCTTGTTCAAATAACAGACATCTATAATCCATGAATTGTTTCTTACTCTTGCTGACTTTTCATTCAAGTGAAAATGATTGAGATTTGTAATATAATATATTTTTGAAGGATGTGAGCACATAGTCTTGTAAGGCATCTGTGCTTCTTAAGTTCTGGAACTTGTTATCATGTTTGATAATTCCATTATCCAAGATATTTTGCTTGTGCTGAAATAATCTTCTTTTTTTTCCTTCATATTGTACCCCTATGGGTCTCTGTATGCTCATCTATGCTTCTTGAAATTGAAAGTTCTAAATGTGGTTATTCTTGTGATTTTCTTTCAAATTCATTCTGAGAGATTAACTTAACTCATTAATATGCTTATTGTGAAGCCCTTTTGATTAGCAAGAATTATGTAATTGCGATGACTTGTGCACTGCTGGAATATGCTATAGAGTCTCTCTTTTTTCCAAGTCTGAAAGAGCATTGGTGGGTTAGTAGTATTGGACTTTTGATGGTACTATTTGGAGAGTTTATTCGTAAAGCTGCTGTTCTTACTGCTGGCCAGTCTTTCACACATATGATTAGAAGAAATCACGAACATGACCATGAATTGATTACTCATGGTATTTACAGGTAATCAGACTGGAAATTATGATGGCTTGTTGTTATTTAAGGCTGCACTTTGTTATGTCTAATTTTAGCACCAAAATTAGATAATATACTCTTACTTTGTTGTAGGTGGCTCAAGCAACAATATATTTATCATTCTATTGATTAACTGGTTGGACTTTTAATAATTTTTTATGAATAGGAAATGAGTTATGCTTATAACAGACTTTTGATATATGATCCTGAACAGGTGTAGGACGACTTGATAACTAAAGCTGAAAGGACATGGATGTGCAATTTATTTAAAAAAAAAATTATTTTGGGTAATAGAATACTGTGCTAGTTTGAAACTTCTTACAATTTGTTCTTCCTACATATTAATTCTTAATTTGTAAGACATGATTTATCATTATCATGGGTAAATCACGTCAATTTTAACCTCCACTGAGTTCTATGCAATGTTGTCACTAGTAATAAAATGAGAACAGCCCTTGTTTTTAGAATTACACTACCTCTTCTCATCAATCCTTAAGACACGGTTGTTCATTTGCATAAAATAACACCCTTCCATTGCAATTATTCATTTATTGATAAAACTTATCTTATATAATCAAGCAAACTAGGTGTCTTTGATTTAATATTGAGTTCACCTGATTAAAGCAAACAGCCAGAGATATCTTTGCAAATGCTCAATTATGGTTTAGATGACTAATCATTTTCCCCATTTGGTTATCCGAATCTCCTCAAAGGGTCAGTGATTCAACTCATAGTCTCATATCTTGGGCATCAATTTCTTGACTTATCTTGGATTGCTATTCTTTTAAGGGTCATTGATCACTTGCCCCAAAAGAAAGTCAGTCATCAGTTGAAAGCCCTGGAAATTGATCTATAATGTTATCTATGTTCATTCTTCAAGAACATATTTTCCCTATAGCTTCTCTTGCTTACATGCATTTTCCCATGTTATCAAAGCCAGTAACTATGATTTACTTATATCTTCACTATACCTGAGTAACAGATTTATCCGCCACCCTGGCTACTCTGGATTTTTCATTTGGGCAGCTGGAACACAGGTTATGCTCTGCAATCCAGTCTCCACCATCGGTTTCATAACTGTCGTTTGGCGATTTTTCTCAACGCGAATACCGTATCCTATTTGTGAAAGTACTATTTTGTATTCTTTGCTTATTTCTATGCTTCTATTTTGATTTTTGAGCATGATTAGTTTGTAATTATTCAATGGATCTGCATAGTTTTTGCTTGGATAATTATTATTTAGAAGGCAAGTAGTCCTTAACGACGAGCAGATATGAAGAATTTTTCTTGAGGCAATTTTTCGGTTCACAGTACATAGAATATGCAAGAAGAGTTCCATCTGGTCTTCCTTTTGTTAGATAAAATCTGTAACATCGCGAGTAATGTTCGATTACTTCCTTTTCCACTATGTTGTTAAGCCTATGGATCATCAATGAATCTTAGTATGTGCAGGCTGCGACGCATGGAAGTGCAATAGAATCACCGACGCCTATTCTACTCAGCCGATGGCATTAAACGGAGAAAATAGAATTCACATCGCATTTTCACTTCCGAGTAGGTCACCTTGTAATCAGAATACGTTATCACGTTTAGAAATTTGCGGTTGTTTCATGTTTTGATTTGAATGTTTGTGGAGACTCATAAGTTTTATATGATGATTAGACATGGGTGTGGGTGTTGGAGCACCAGATAAAGCAAACGGCTGCAAGATCCTCATGTTCTTAAAATTATATTTTACTTATAATTTAATATCTGAAATATATGTTTGTACTTTATTTTAGACTAATTTTGACTCCGACTGTTCACTTTCTTGGAATAATTTATCTCTAATATGGTATAATCTTAATTAAAGTTGCACTAAGATGGTATAGTTTTAGTTAAATTAGTTCTTAAATGGTATAATTTTGAACAAAGTTGTTTTAAATGTTATTAAGGTAGAGATAGGGGTAAGTAAACGTTATAATAAATTAATTTATATTTTATTAGTTCGATTTATTTAATTTTTATTAAAAAGTTAAACTTTGGAACGCATTATTTCAAGTATCAAATTAAAAGTGTTTGATAATTTTTAACCCTGAGAATGTATAATTTTATAGTCTTATTTTGATTGCTTAATGTGCAATTATATTTTGAGTTTGGGACATTGACCGTTGATTAGGTGATCCAATTCAGGAAGAAATCAGACCCTCAAAGTCAACGAGGGCGAAGAATCCTCAGTGGAATTAAGTGCAAACTTATCATCTATGTGGTAGACAAAAAAAAATAAAAATAAATAAATAAATAAAATGTGAATAGGTCCGTCTTAGCACTGGTAAATTTCATCATATCTGTACAGGCAGTATTTGTACCTCTCACAATAAGATAATGGGGCCTACTGATCAAGTGTGAGCCCCATCATCTCATTGTGAGAGGTGTAGGTACTGCTTGTATAGGTAGGATTGAATTAACCATCTTAGCATCTTGTCAATTCGTTTTAGGGTTAATACAGAGAAGATAAAATATGAAAGACTATTAATTTTTGGTATAATAACTAATACATTAAAAATATATATATATTTACTTTGATCGTACGACAAAATCTACCTCCAAATTAAAATGATTACAAGTCAAATCTTACGTATCATTTTTGTCCATGTCAACGTTGACTAAAATCTTTGACCGCCTAATCTACCTATCAAAGGCATAGTCCATAAGGGCACGTGGCTTACTTAGTCGTTGGGATAGTCAAATCTAATAAATTTAGTAAAAGCGATAACAATACAAATTAATTGTACGGATGGCGATAACGCCGTGATTTTACTTGCACTTGCTTTGGCGTTGATGGCAAGGCGTTGCTCCGGATGGTGCGGGTGGATGTTTTCTTTTTTTATTTTTTTAAAAATATGTAAGAATCGAATTCAGTTTTAACGAATTAATTGATAATTTTTTTTATAAACGATTGATGTAAAAGTTTTAGGTGGATGGATTATTCGTTGGGAACATTTTCTAATTTATTTTAATGATGGATAAAAAATTTCTATAAATCAAGCCCATCATTTTTAAAATTAGTCGGTGAAAATTAAAATTCTATACCAATTTAAAAAAAATTGATGGCAAGGCGTTTTCATATGTTTTGAGTTACACAATTACCCCCTTAAATATTTTGAAATCCGAAATATTCCCTTAATTATTTAGGAAGATAGAAAACACAGTGTTATTATTAAGTTAATAAATTATAGAAATATATGGCTGTTTTATTATCATTTGTGGTAAAATTTAAAAGGCTGCCATTTAGTTTAAGTCAAAAGATTATTCTATTTGAAAAAATTTAACTCCTTAATATATTTTTTATTTAAAAAATATTGTTATTCCAGAACAACTGTAGCAATTAATTTACATAGCTAAGTATATCAGTGTTATATTGCCCTCACGGGCGGAGTACGGTAGGGTTAAAAAAAGGTCAATGTATTGAGTGAAGTCCTATAATTTACATCCCTCCAAATTATATGGGATAGTCAAAGGGATGGTAATTTTATTCGAATTCGATGGAGAATCTGACATCTGAAGGTATGGAGGAACTATTAATATCCGATACCCGACCCGAATACCTGATTAAATAATATATATACATATATTAATAAAAATTTTCTTTTTCTAAAATCAACTTACTATTTTTTGTTAATATTAGTAGAACACTATATAGATGTTTAATCTATTTTTTTAATTATATATATATATATATATTATTAGAATGTTAATTTTAATATATATATTTTTAATGATAATAGTTTGATAGAAAGAAGAAAAATTATACGTATAGAAGATATTCGATCATTTAATGAGTATGGGTATACCCATAGGATATTCTATACCCGATGAATATGAGTACGGAAGATATAGAATTCGATCCGAACCCGACCCATTGTCATCCTAGATAGTCTTGGAAACCCAAATTATCATCTTTTATTACCATATATCATTGCTATATTATTTTAAATTAAATTAATTCAACTTAATTAATTGAATACTATGAGAACACACTTTATTTGAGTTTGAATAATTTAATTAAATTAATAAACAGTATTTGGATATAATAGTTTTTATGTGTAATAATTTTGATTAAGTTAGAGTACCTTCACTTTATGTTTTTGGTACGAAAATTAAAAAAAAATTAAGATACAAAATATATTAGAAGTGTTGTTTTGATATGTTTTATTAAAAAAAAAAATACCTTTTTTATAAAAAAAAATCATTATATCTACATAATTTCAATTAAACACACACACACTAATATTTATTTTTGCTTATATATAATTCCAACAGATAATAATTAAAAATATTAAATTATATAGTCGTCAGTTAAGTTCGCCGGCGGAGAACCAGGCCATCCACCACGACGCTTTAATTTCCTGCCGCCGGCCATCCTCTCACACGACGAACACACCGACACGGTCATCGTCGTCGATTTCACCAGCTGCATCAGCTCCTTCTTCAACCTCCGGTTCTCCTCGTTCAGCCTCTCGCAGCTCCTCTTCAAGTACTCGTAATCCACCTCCATCTGCTTCGTCTTCGTCCTCGCTCTCCGGTTCTGAAACCACACCTCCACTTGCCGCGGCTGAATGCCCAGCCGCTCGCCCAGTTCCTGCTTTTGCTTCTGCAATAATTTCAACGATCTTTTCCTTCAATTCTTTTGAACACATTAAAAAACGCATTCAATTCTTAAGAGATTTAATTAATTAATTAATTACCGTATTAAGAGTGCTGTGCTCGCTAAAGCTTTCTTCGAGCAGCATGACTTGCTCCCTTGTGAGCTTAAGCTTCTTCCTCGCGCCGACTGAATGTCTCTCACTGCTGCAGTTGCTGGTTTCCTTTCCACTGATACCTTCCTCTAACTCTCCCTGTTCTTCTTTAAATTGAATCGGAAACAGAGCATCAAACTGAAGCGTACTGGTAGAATTTCTAGCATTACTCTTCAATCCATAGTCTCCGATCCCAAGCGCAAGCCTCGTGTTGCATTCTTCTTCTTCTTCTTCTTCCTCCTCTTCCATGAACGGAAACAAGTTTGGTTGGAAGAACAGAGACACGGAGGAAGGCTTTATAAAGAGGAAAGTGAATGAAGAAATCAATGTTTGAAAGAAGCATTAATTTCATCTCTTAAATTTCCTGGCAGTTTCCTATAGAAAATTTTAAAAACCGAGTCAAGTGACAAATATGTGTTTCATGCTTAACATCGATCGATCTCAATGGATGAGCTCACAAAATCTTGAAGAGAAAGATGTATGTAAAGCAATGCATGAGTTGCATGCCATGCATGATGGCGTGCAAACTAGTCCATGCAAGAAGTGATCAGGGAGTTGACAAAATGATCTCCTGCGGCTGGCTGGGTCCAACACCTGCAACCCTAACTCCCAAGCAAGGGCTCATGATTCTTCACCAAACACCATTATTATAACGTATGACAAAGAAAGCAGCTTGTGGGCCTTGTGTACTAACTCTATCAGATAATCTTTAACTATGGCATTAATTATTACGTTGATCTGGTAAGTTAAGTAATTAATTATGGCAGTAATGAGAATTTAAGGATGAGGATAATTGGGAGGAAGGAGTCATGGTGTTGATTGATAAATTATCTGAAACTTGGCAAGCAAGGAATGGGTTAGATTATGATGAACAAGATCTTTCTTTCTTTCTTTCTTTCTCCATGAATCATGGATACTGATGTCTAGCTAGCTAGCTATCTGGCTACAAGAAGACAGTGGAGTTACAGTTGCAATGGGTTATGCCTATCCCCACAGATTGTGGGTGCTTCTTACTAATGATTGATCTATTATTAATTGTATTGCTAATATAAAAGAAAAATCACTTCTATAGCTTTGGATTCCCTTGTTTTTTTGTTTATAAAAATCAAAATGCATTATGACATGGAGCATCCGAGGGGTTTCGTTGAGGTCTGCCTCGGCCCCCTTCTAACTTTAGCTTTGTGGTCGCAATAGTCTTGCTCGCCTATCAACCTTGGAAAAACTCTCGATTCAACTCCGATATTTATAATTCCACCAATTTTCACACTTGATCAAAAAGTTGATACTCCTTTTTATATTTCAAAAAGTTGTTGATGCTTGTTTTGAGAACATATTAAACTTTTAACTTTTAACTAAATTCCTTATAAAAAATCAGTTACTCAGAAATTCTCAGTGAAAAATATATGGTTTAATGTAATGCAAATTCACATGAAACTTAATATAGAGGAGATAGTTATTCTTGTTTGAAATATTATGTGAGTTGTTTTGCTTTAGATATCATATGTTGTTTGCACTTGTTCGAGATACTATGATAATTATTCTATTTGAGATGCAATTTAAACGTTGAGATATCATGTTAGATTCTTTAGCGATGTTATAGTTGTTAATATTATAGTAGCCCTTTTTTGACAATGTTTATGCTGTTCTCTTTTAAGTCATTGCATGAAATGTTATATTAGTGAACACAAATACTTCAATACCGCATGGCCATAACACATCTTAATTGAAGAAAACTTTAAATCAAAGGCTTATCAATCCGAGTTCCCTTAAAAAAAAGTAGATCCGTTACCTTAGCGGCCCCTTAATGTAGGTCCCACGAATATGGAGGGAGGTTCATGCAGGTACACAAGCCATAGGTGCATGGTGGGGTAAACCCCGGGTCGTCAGTTCCTGAGAATCGACTCCTGGTCATTACGCCAGAGATGTCATGCACCCACTGCTTGCGCTACGCCCTGGGGGCATCCAAGTTCTCTTAAAATGAGTAAACATAATGGATGACATATATAGGAGGTAATTAGAGGGTGCCATATGGATAAAAGGAAGTTGATTGTCCTGTTGAGGTGGTGGTCAGTGTCAACAAAGGGTTGCTTCCTAACTTCATGAAGCGCCCAGCTCTAGGATGCCCCTAACTAGACGCCATAGTTGGTTCTAAGCTGTCCATGGCTCAACGCCACCGTTGGATCTACATCATCCCTGACTAGGCGTCATAGTCGGCTCCAGGTCATTCCCGACTTGGCGTCGCTCCTAGTTCGACATCGTCATTGGCTCCAAGTCAATAGAAAGTTGTTCCCCGACTCCATGTCGTTCCTGACCCTGGATCATCTCTAACTCCATGATGTTCCCGACTCTGGATAATCCTTAACTCTGTACAATCTCCGCATCTGTACCATTCTCGACTCTACAAACGAGGCATGGCGTTGTTGCCCATGAAAAACACTAACAACGTAGTCGTTTCTTTCAGAGAACATGGAAAACGTAGCCATTTATTGCAGGAAACATGGCTAACGTAAGCGTGAATCTTAGAACATGTGGAGAACGTGACGACACAATTACATCCCTATAAAAGATCGCTAGCTCTGATAGGCGCATGTAAGTGTTAGATATGTGTGAATGGAGAAGAGGTGAAAGAGGAAGAAGCTCTATTGTGAATGAGGCTTTAGTCCCACATTGGGAGTTTTAAGGTATTTTGGTTGATTTATATTAATTCACATGCTTTGATGATGTGAACAAATGCATGGGGAGAGACTCTCTCTCACGTGTGGGTGTGCAGGGGGGTGCAAATCCAGGGCCCGAATTGCACTGAACCAAGTTGACTCGTGTGCGAGTATGACCTGCGAGCGTCGAATGCTGGATCGGTTGGGGCAAAATTTGCTCAAGTGGAACAACCAACATTTTACCACGTAAATCTTTTTGCTGCTTGTGTTACAGATCCATTAAAAAAGATTAATGTAGCAGAGTGAAACGTTGGCATTTCACAGTTGGTGAATAATGATCATTAAATGATCATTAACGCTATCCATTGGTCTGAGCTCTTATACAAGGAGGTTGCAACCACAGGCAAAAGGTTATACGCTCAAAAAGTTGAAGCTCTCCACCTACATTCTCCTTCTCCTCTGTCGTGCATCTCTTGCTCGGCGGAAAGTTCGTGATAGCGGTCGGGTACCTCTTAGTTCACCGTGATCATCAGTGTTTGGTGGGAATCACAGTTCATCATTGTATCCTAAGAAATAGACGACCTGAGGAAACCTTGAAGCACAGTCGGAGGTGTGGTGAATATGTTTCAAGGAAACTGCGTCTAGTGCATGTTGGACCCTTGGGCGGTCGGCTAGAGGGGGTGAATAATCCTGCAAAGAAAAACGAACCTTCCTCAAACTTTATAGTTTTATACTTAACACTTGCATAAAATAAAAGACTAAAAAGAAGAGGCATGAAGGGTTTACTTGGTTACAACTGGGAAGGCTGTTAATCCAAAGAAGATGAAAGCACACTAAACTCTCCTTCAGACGAAGAAACCTCTTTACAGCAATTAAAACACTCAGTTACATAATAAGACTGAAAATAAATAAATTACAAGTATTTTTTCAATGTCATTCTGAACCTTTGGGACCAGAGTTGTATTTATAACCCTAGGAGGGGATAAACTTTTATCCCCGTCGCTACGGAAGGCACCACGTCGGGTTTCAGATAAATTTATGCTCCTGGCGCTCGAAAGGGTTCCGGGCGCCTCCTCGAGAAATTTTCTGTTCCGGCTTCTTGTCCCTTGAAAATACCACGCGCCTCCTTCTCGTCTGCTTGTGTACTCTTCCTCAGCGCCTCATCCCTCGGACGCACCAAGTCCGTCGGCTCTCTCCCGTGCTGTCTTTCTCACTAGCTGCGTCTTTTGCTCGTCTCTTATGCTCCCCAGTTTCTGCATACTTAGACACAAGGGTTAAATACCAACAGGACCCAACTTGATTTGGTTGATCACATCAAAACTACCTTGAGTACTAATAATCTTTCCCTTTTTGATGTGAACAACCCAAGTTAAGTTAAGATAAATAAACATAAATAAATAACATTAATAACAACGTAATAATTTTGCAAATAATGTGTACAAAAAATGATGTTACCCTCCCCCTAGACAATTAATCTCTCCTTCTCCCCTTTGTTCACATTAAAATGGGGTAATCTATGCAAAGTATAAGGAAACACTCTATTTAACAAAATTTAAAAGTATAATGTAGATAAGAATTTTCAAAAATTAAATTTCCAAGTATTAAAAATTTACATTTGGATAAATAATTTATAGAAAATTCAATAATGGTCAGCAAATTTCAAAAAAATATTTATGTAGATAGAGAAAATGATAAAGTTCAACAGAAAAATACAATTTTAAAAAGTGAGGCAACGGTTAAAAAAAATTTAAAATTTTCCTTAATTGAGAATATGATATTCTTTCAAAGAAAAAAAACTCTGAGAAATAATTTTAAAATAAAAAAATATAATTTTTGTTAGATAATCCAAAAAAATAATTTGACTGTTAGATAAATTTAAAAGTTTTCCTATAGATACGTGACGAATTTTTCTCGAAAAAATTAACCTCTAATTAATTTCTAATAGAAATCATGCAAAATAATTTAAAAAATGATATACATTAATTAAGGCATAATTTTGGAATCCAATATAGGTTCTTACAATTGAGTTAATTAGAAATTTCTTAGGAATATATTTTCTTAATATTTTTTTTAATTTTTCCCCTCTGATATTTAAATTGACAATTTAGTTCATTATAATTTCTAAAATTCGAAGCAGAGCAATTTAAACATACAAAATTTTTTAGATTTTGTATATGTTCCTTTTTATTTTCTTTTAATAATTTTTTATTCTCTATATCTAATTTGCAGGAACTCTTTGACAATATTTTTATAAATTTAAATAATTGGTTAGGAGATAGGGACCGTACTTGACTTACCTTGTTAATTTCTGATGCTCCCCTTGTAGTGATGCTTTCCTATGATGATGCTCCCTCTTCATCGATGTTCATTGAGGATGAGCTTGCTTCGTCTTCTGGTAGGGACTCGGCTATTAGAGTCGTTCCTATGATTTCCCCGATTTTAGATTCTTCTGATGATGACTTGGTGTCCATCGAGGAGTTGGAATCAGTTTCTTTTGGTTCTTTGTGGAGCTTCAAGAACTTTTCCCAAAGTTCTTTTGCACTTTGATAGTTGTCAATTCTGTCGAGATCTTCAATCGGTAGTACGCTTAAAAGATGAAATTTAGCCTTACCGTTTGACGTAAAATCGTCACGTTGCTTTTTGGTCCAGAGGTATTTTTTGAGTTCTTTTCCATTTGTGTTCTTTGGTGCTTCATAACCATATTTCATTATTAATAAAATATTAAAATCTATTTTAAGAAATACCTCCATTCGTCGCTTCCAAAATGTGAACTCCTCCTCGAACGTTGGTAGGTAGATGTTATCTCCGGCCATTTCTTGTTTGCTTCAGTCGGCGGTTAGTCCTTCTGAGGTGTCCTGACTCTGATACCACTTGTTGATCACTTGGGCGACCGACTAGAGGGGGGGTGAATAGCCTATACAAAAACAAATGCAATCTTTCTCGATCTTTTATAAGCTAAATTAAACTAACACTTGCATATAATAAACAAGAGACTAAAAGAAAGAAGAAGAGGCACAATCGATTTACTTAGTTACAACCAGGAAGGTTGTTAATCCAAGGAAGTTAATGGCTCACTAAAGTCTTCTTCGGATGGAGAAGCCTCTTACAGCAGTCACAGCTTAAAAATTGAAAGCTAAACTCAAATAGAACTAATCACAAGTGTTGTTTCTCTCTTTTCTTGTTATATTTAGCTTATGGGACTAGGACTGTATTTATAGCCCTGATCAGGGAGCCTGGAAGGGTTCCAGGCACCGAAAGGGGGATACAACTTTATCACCTTCGTAACGGATCACATTTGACGTGATCCGGATAAAGCTCCTGGTCCAGGTGCTTAGAGTCCGGTGAATCCAGGCACCCGGACCAAGAAGGTCAACAACCTGTTGACTTTCGGCCCAGTCTTCTGTTCAAGTTCTGCTTGCCTTAGTCTGGGTCTTCCGTGTTAGGATCCTTGATCACCGGCTAGAGAGGGGGGTGTGAATAGCCGCCCCAAATTCGCGCGTTTCTTTCTACAAACTAGGGTTAGCAGCGGAAAATAAACACAAAGAAACGAAAGAGAAGAAATCAAACCT
>JBBMJZ010000074.1:9277704-9295442 GCA_037833815.1 Zingiber zerumbet
TATGTTATCTACAATATAAATTAATTGAACAACTACACTTAACAAATAAATGTAGATAATTTGACCAAATGTGATTCTCTTATTTAAAATAAATGTTTACAAAAAACTTAGGCTTTTAGTATACACTCTAACAGATTCTTGAGTGGAGTTGTGCGACGATTTTGCCTTCTTCTAACCGAAGGTTGCTAATTGGGTTCCAGAGCATGTCCCGTCTTACTAGTTTTGCCTCCGAGATCCCTTCGTGTAGTTCTAGGAATTTCTCCCAGAGCTTCTTAGCTGACTCATAGGCTCCGATACGATTGACTTTATGAGATGGTAAAACACTAAGCAGATGAAATTCTGCTTTACCATTTGCTACGAAGTCGGCTTGCTCATTCTTCGTCCACTAATATTCTTCTGTCTTTCGGGGCTACGAAACCATATTTCATAATGATTAATAATTCAAAACTGTTTTAAAAAAATACCTCTATCTTCTTTTTCCAGTTCACGAATTCCCCCTCGAACTTCGCTGGATGGATGCTCGATCCGGCCATCTCGTGTGCTTCGTTTGGCGGTTAGTCCTCCTGAAATGAACCCGCTCTGATACCACTTGTTGGATTGTTGGCGACCGGCTAGAGGGGCGTGAATAGCCCTGACAAATAAAAAGAATCTTTTTCGAATTTACGGCTTAATTAATCTAACACTTGCATAAATAAAATAAATGACTGAAAGAAAAGAGACACGAAAGGGTTACTTGATTACAACCCAATAAATAATCTCGTTCAGGTGGAGAAGGCTCTTATAGCAATTGAAGTACTCAATTACAAAACAAAACAAAACTAGAATGAATCATAAGTATTGTAATGAACCTTTTGGACCAGAGTTGTATTTATAGCCCTAGTCGGGGCATCTAGAAGGGTTCTAGGTGTTTGGAATGTGATAGAATTCTATCCCCGACGCCATGGTTAAATGCCACATCGATTTGGGTAAAATTTGGATTCCGGGCGCCCGGATTGTCTCGGCGCTCGAACTGGTTCTAAGCGCCCCGAACTGGTTCCGGACGCCCGGATGGTCCGGGCGCCCCGACTTAGTCCAAGCGCTTGGACCAAGAAAGTCAACATAGTTGACTTTTTTCGTTTGGGTCTTCCGCTTAGGTTCCGCTGGCTTCGGTCCGGATCTTCCGCTCCGGCTCCGCTCGCTTGGGTGATTTCGGTCATCCGAAGTAGAGCTCACTCGAACCCAACTTCCGGCCTTCTCGAGCAACCTTCCGCTCCGGCTTTTCATCCCTCGAAAATGTCGCACGCCTCATTCTAGTCCGTCCGCATATTCTTCCACAGCACCTCGTCCCTCTGACGCACCGAGTCCGTCGGCTCTCTCCCATGTCGTCCTTCTCGCTAACTGCGTTTTTTGCTTAACTTCCTGTGCTCCTAAGTTCCTGCATACTTAGACACAAGGTTAAATCTAACAAGACATAACATAATTTATTTGATCATATCAAAACTATCTTGAGGTTCCAACGGTATGAGCAAATGTCATGGAACTTACCATTGTTACCTGACGACCAATGCATGCATTTGGTCTACTTGACTTGCAGACCATCCGTTGTATTTGTCCCTCCAAAATGACTGGCAACCAAATTAGGATGTTGATTGCCAAATTATTGCAGATCAGTCGTGCACAATTCAGTATTTATGTCCTAATGAGGATGTTGGGGTAGATTTTCAAATGTAGCTGGAGACACATTCATGGTTGGCAACTACAACTAAGTATGTTGAGTTCACAGTCGGTCATTCCAACTATTGTTTAAGCTTCCATAAAACAAACCTCATGTCACCAAACCAACAGAATGCACGTTGTACCATCCATACGACAATTTCTAAACATTAATGAGATTGAAAATGATGTATTCAAATGCAGTACTACATGTCTATCCATCTAAAATAGGGAACCGAATTATACATAGGGATTGGAACCTCAGGCCTCTGGTGCACCTTTCAGTTGGCTGATAAAGATATGCGAAAGATTTCAATCTTATCTCAGAGTAGATGATTCATAAGGCCAGAGAAGGTGCTGAAAACAGCCATTATGCTCACTGGAGAGCATCATCCTCATGCTGCAGCTTCGGCATTTAAGACCACAGGTTTCACTACAGAAGCATAACCTGGAGGAGTCGGAGATGTTTCGCCATATTGTTCAGCCCCCACAGAAGGTGCCCTTATTTGAGAGACATTTGACTCTGTATCTGCAGCAGAAGCTCTAATAGGTGATAATGGTTGTACATCCACATCTGGATAAGCAGCCTTGAATCTTGCCCGAAGGCCTTCATCCACAAGTCGCACCCCATTGAGTTGATTTCCTAGTGATAGCCACCTGATTGTAGGAAAGCAGTCATTACAGAAAATGGTAGATTCTAGAAACAAACATAAGATAGAATAAGAGTAAATACAAGGGTATGATAAGATGCCTGAATAACACAACTGTAAAAATACAAAAAAAAAATGTAGGGGAACAAGATCAGTGTTGCCAAATCCAACTTAGCACATTTTAAGGGATAATGAGGAAAAGAGTGATTGACTAGCTGGTATGCGAAAAAACATTTTGGTAGATATCACTGAAAACAAAAACCACCCAACCCATATACTAGACTAGTCAGAAAATCAGCATAATTTCAGAATTAAAATGAATACTCCACGTGTATCATGCATAAAGAGCATTAAACCAAGTAAACCTAATTTAGAATAGAAGAAAATACCCTGCATGTGTATTGTGCATACGAGCAAAGAGTTCCAGCTTTCTTGTCCTTGGGCTTATTCTCTCAAGCATAGGATACATCTGCATTTCAAAAATGCATTAGAAATTTGAATCTTCCAATCAGAATATGGCCAAAGAAAAAAATGAGTGTACATCAAAAACATACCATGTAATCAATATAAAAGTATATTAATTCAAGACAACAGTTTGCCAAAGAATTATTTCGTATTTCCACAATGCTCTAATAAGAATAAAAAATATAGGGGAAGGGAAAAGAGATCTTATATAATCAAATCCTGATGCATGAAAAAAAAACTTGCACAGGGATTCAAAAGAGACGGAAAAGAATGTATCTATAATCATATTTTATGTGGTTTGTAATAGGTAATGGATGCAAAAGTACAAAATTTGGTACCTCATCAGGTTTCCTACTTGTTTCCCGAACTTCAGCAACAACTACATCAGTGTCAATATTCCTGTTGACCTCAGGATTTCCCTTTATTCCAACAAGGCAATGCTCTTTACTATGATTGAGCCAGTGCCCTGTTCTTCCAGTTCTTATGATCCGCTGAAGCTGATTAGTTTTCACCCATATGATTTCTTCAACACGCTCATATCCCCAAAGCTCTAGGCTGGTAAAAATATTTAATTGAGATGAGCTAACTTAAGATCCTCTAATCATCATCATATAAGTTTCTAAAACAAGATTGTATATCTTGCTATAATTGTAATCCAAAAAAGGATACCTGAACCAAACTCATAATCTTTATGAAGTTTTAGCAAAGGACATTTCTGGAACCCAAAGAGAAAAAATCATGCAAATTGATTCAATTTAATAAAGAATCAAAACTTTTTCCAATCTGAGAGAACCATCACATTCCAGAACTACTAATACCTAATTACAATTATCTGTTGGGTAAAGTATTAACAACAAATTCACAAGAAACCATGAGTGAAATCAAACTCAATTGTAAGAAGCATAAGAGGAAGTAATGAATGCTCCAAAGCTTCTAAAAGACATGCTAAATTAGTTTGACTTGAGTTTAAAATTTCGAGGGGAAAGTGGGTTTAACCCAAAATTGAGTTCGTTCATATATCTTATTTTGTGCTACTGTTTTGAAAATTGACTAGTTACCTTACGATAAAGGTAGGAATCCCCAAAAAAATTTGTGATAATGAAATACTCTATTTGTGGTTCCTTCCATAATTCAAGTAATTGGTTTGACCACTCAATATAAACCCTACAAGAGAAGGTTGTTGTGGCTCCAATTCAAATAGCAAGTATATTTTTTATAGCAGGCTAGTATCACAGTTCAGCCCAAGTTCCAAAAGGTGTGAACCATGTATGCTGAAAAATGTCGGAGGAATTTGAAATCTAGTGCTCCACACTGGTCCATAAGAGGAATGAAATTATACCAAGAACAAGTGGCTAATTCAATGTAATTCAGTCAGTGGTGGTGTCCATCCTTAGCTAACAAGACTTTATTACAGTGAGTACTATCATCAACTAATAACTAATAGACGATGTTGAGTAACATATTCTTTAATACAAAGTTTTGGGTATTTCAACTTGAAAGTCAAATGGTAATAGACAGATTATAGAAACTATGATGAACAGCAAAATGCTCAACCATAATGCCAACGGTTATATATATTTATACATCCAATATATTCAAGTTCCTCATACTTGTATCGTATGATCATAATTACAGTGGATATTATCAGACATCAGGTAGATGATGCAAGTAGTGCAAGGCACACATAAAAAACACATTAACAGTTGCATATTTGGGATCATTAAACATGTTTATTATCTGAATTCATCAAGTCGTGTGTGGTTTCAATCATCCATCTATCAGAGCATAGCACCAGCAGATTCATTGAAAAGAAGGCAATAATAATAACTCACCACTCACGCCCAAGTTCCATTGCACGCCCAGTGACCCATAGGAAAATTAAACCATCAGTTTGCAATGCAGGTACATTTAGATTTCTCATTTCATCATCAGCCATTGTACCATATGGTAATTCCATATGAATATCCCAGGGAGGGTCAGCCATAATAACTCCAAATTTCCCCAAAATGTCCACTCTAAATGAACGAATATCACAGTTTATCCACTGGGGTTCACCAAGCTCAACTTCTGAACAGTATTCAGCCCTTTGGGGCTTTAGTTCCTTTGGAGGTGCAAGATTGGCAGATCCCATTATAATCGGAGCATCTGGAGTTTGGTCAAGTTCATAATGAACATATTTGCAAGTCTGCCATGAAAATAAACAATATAAATTGAGAAGAAAAACTGTGAAAACAGTGAAAAACAAAAACAAAAGGTAACCTTTGTATGACGGCAGGTATCCAGAAAAGAGCAATCACCTAAATTCAGATCAGTATGGGGAGCAATAATACGTCGGAAATGAACCTGTTTATAAAAAAAAATGAAAACCTTCAGGGGGTTAAAAAGAAGAATCTCAAAAAGGAACCAAAAAGAAGGGATAGATAAATAGTGCAAGTATCAAATATCAAGAAAGGGAGATCAAAACACCCAATTTTCTTCTCAAAACTAAGAAGAAAATTACGTTCTACCCCTCCCCTAAATTTACTTGGCTACCTAGCATCTCCTACTTTCCCTCATTATTTGACTCTTCACCAGGCCCACAATGATGAGAAATGAAAGATGCTTTATGAGAAGAAGATAATTGCCATGGAGAGAATCATCAACACTGTCATGAGCATCTTCCAGTATGTCATAACTCCTTGAGGGTCCACTGCTGTCATTAGCAGGGATAATAGAAAAACTTGTCATATGATGATTCTTTTACCCATTCAATCATCCAGCGTTGAGATATGATATGGATATAGCATTGGTATTTGTTCAGTGTTTTTAGTCATTTCTTGATCTCCTTAGGTGTACTAGGTGTTACCCATATGTGGCCTCTTGTCATGTCAACCCTCAAAAAACTTGGAGAACAGACAACAGAACAATCTTTCCCATCTTGTTGTTTATGTGCCACCATAACATAACTCTTCGAAAGTGAAGATTGTATCTAATCCATCATCTTCTAGTGCAGGGCTTTTTCATAAGTTGAGATAATTTTAATATAGTAGTTGGAAGATCTCCCCATCACTAAATTTTTGCACGAAGGCAGTCCACCAGTAATGAAGGTCGAGGAAGCAGATCATTGACTTGACATTCTTGACCATCTGTTGACAATATCAATTCCATGCACTCTATTGAACAGTTTAAAATAAATGAATTGTATTTAATATCCAAGAGTCAAGAAAAACTCAAACTTGTCTTTGTTATGTGACCATCACTATACGAGTGTCTTGCACTACACTATTCAAGAAGCCATATATAGGTGTGCATCGTAAGCAAATCCATCAACTTTCCAACAAAACATAACCTTTCTATCATAGAAAATAAGATGATCGCCATGTTGGTTCTATCAAACTATCACATGAGCATAACTCTATTACATATCTCATTAATTAGTGACAGAACATCCTGGCATTCACAACTTTCACCTCATTTGTGGGTGAAATGCATGGCCCTTGATGCTGAATCTCTAGACAACATATATTTTGATGGCACCTGACTATCATGGACTCAGTTAAGAGATGAAAGTCTTCTTGTCTTTGGTGGAGGCATCATCTATTCTTAACAGCTTGTGGCTTAGATTGCTTCAAGTAACCATTCGATCATCCAAATCAAACTTTCTAGACGGAAAATGATTCATCAATCTCTATCCTGGACAGATAAATGAGTTGCTCACTGAACTCACAAGGCACTACCTTAGATGGAGGTATAACTGAGTAGCTGGACAAACTCTTGAACTAGCCTCTGATTGCACATCTGCACATTGAAACCATTATATACCATAGTTTGCTCATGATTGAGCATAAACCGAAGACGGTTCATGGATCAACAAGAAATAAGTAGATATACAACTTCAGACATTTGAGTAAAAGTAGCTTTCAAAATTCAATAGAAACAGAATTTTAGTGACAGCAAGAGTCAAGGATTAGCAAATTGATCGAAACATAAAACATAGACCACCGCTAACCTTATCACAGGCAATAAAAGAACCAGATTGGTGCCTGCAGTCTTCTTTAGTTAAATTAGAACAGTATTCCTTGAGTTGTGATCCACCTTTTGTCTTAAACTGAGAAATGAATTCAAGATATAAGACTTGGAGTAAGACTTGGAGTATACAAGGACAACCAGCAAACATGTTAACACAAAATATTCATCATACTCAAGGCACACAAGTAATGCATTTTTAAAAAAAATAAAAATTACCAAATCACTTATCATTTCCTTTTGTCAAAATGCTTGCATCTAGAGATTATAATGTTTTGTCAGTTTATTAGCAAAAGGAAAATGCAAAAGACCATATAGATCACCATTTTTCTGACTGCTTATCAGGGTCCTTGTGACTTCTTTTTCAAAATTTTTCAAGTGTGTACACCAATGTTTTTCTGAAAACATCTTGTCATTAAAAATACAATGATATTGCTGGAAAAAAATTTCAGGGGTGTTGGCACAGGTCTTTGGACAAGAGTCCTGTTTGGAGGTAAATTATCTTTAGGGACCTTTTTAACTTGGTAAAAAAGATATGTCTACCGAATCCATGAAGCACAATGCCCTTGGTTATTCAAAAAAATTAGAGTGAGTGTAACTATTTTATCAAATATCAATGTACATATCAACTAAGCAATGAAAATCCTCAGAAATATAACACATTCTATTAGCTGGATACCAATAGAGGTGGATATACCAACTCCGTTTAACAGCAATTAAGATAACAAGCAGAAGCATACAAGAACAAATGAGAGTTTTGTTTATATTATATGTGATTATGCTCTTTCTTCAAAAATAAAGTTCTTATCAACACAACAAAAGAAAAGGTGTTGTTTTTTAGGAATGTTGATGTACTGGCTTAGTAAAACTTTATGGAACTCCTTAGAAAAAAAAATTGAGAAGCGACACTCTTTCAATAGTCTACAACCACGAAAAATTGTTAAATCACTTCCAAGAACCCTCTAAATAAAGAAATTTCAATTATAGCATGTCTAGTTGGTGGGAGATGAAAATTGGGTGAATGGTTTAAAATTCAACATCAACTCTATGGGGAGAGATCTAGGATGAGAATCTGTTCACAGATGAGTCAGCAAGATAACTGTATACATTTCCTATACATAGATTTGATGGCAAGCTTGACTACATGGTTTTAAATCCGACATTAACTAAAAGGAGAGATGTAGGATGTAAATGTGTTCAACAATCATGCCTTCAACAAGTTCACGTCAAGTAGATGTTTCCTATACCTAGACTTGGTGATATGGTCAACTTGATAGTGTGAGCCGAACAGTCCAGAATTAACTTCCGTAGTGGATATTGTCAAATTCAGGATAAAAATTGGTCAGGAATGGAAGACTACTTTTAAAACAAAAGATGAAGAAATGAATGGTTAGTTAGTCATGCCTTAAGCATCTTGCTAAGGGTTATGTACCTTCACAAGGGTTATGAATAAAGTCCTAAAATCCTTTATAAGAAGTTCTTGATTGTCGTCTTTGATGACATCTTGATATAACAAAGCACATGATACCCAATTTGAACACATTTGATTAGTCCTTGACATGGTTTCAAATGTAGATTGATATCTGATGTTAACATAACGTCAGCACAAATAAATGTAAGACAACTAGTAGCCATACAATTTAGTGATGCTGAACAAGTTCTATCTGTGAGGTGATGAATCACTAAAAAGAAAAGAGATGAAGTGCCAATTCACACTACCTTCATGATATATTCTCTTCATTTTATTTATTGAGTATAGGGGGGAAGTTACACCAACCAAAGCAGCAACAATATAATTAGTAGCAATGAATGAAGCTAAAGTCGAAGAACCTGAGACATATCATTTCCTATAAATTAATCTCAGACAAAGGGTACTAGTATCAATGCTCCCATATAATGTATGACACTCATTTTGATATTAATAATATAAAATTAATTGTGGTGCTTCTTATATTTTTGTAACTTGTTATTCTAAAATTTAATTCAACTACCTGTGTAATTGTGATAAGCTAATATTTAAGGTAAACAAGATTATTTTTTTTATTATTTAATTGTAAATTACTAATGAAACCTAGCTCTTTAAATCCTATTCTCTCTCTTCGTACAATTTGCTAACTACAGAATCCAAGAGCATGTCCTTCGCTCTATTGGATATTTCTGCATGATCGTAGTTTTAACGTGGTCAACTAAGTTCAGTTAGGTCTTGTTGTGTTTGATCCTTGTGTCTAAGTGTGCAAGAGCTTAGGAACATAAGAAGTTAAGCGGAAAACGCGGCAAGTGAGAAGGATGGCACGGGATGGGAGTCGACGGGCTCGGTGCGTCCGAAGGACAAGATGCTACGGAAGAGTACACCGGCGGACGAGAAGGGCGTGGTGGTCCGAGAGGCGAGAAGCCGGGGAGGAAAGGCTGCTCGAGGAGAAGGCCGGAGTTGGGTTCGGGTGAGCTCAATTCCGGACGGTGGGAGCATTCCCAAGCAAGCTGAGAAAAAAATGGTTAACAGGGGAAGTTAACCATTTTTGGATGAACAGTGTCGAAGGCGCCTTCCATGAACAGTACCGAAGGCGCCTTCAAAGACTTGGAAGGTGCCTTCCATGAACGGTACGAAGGCACCTTCAGTGAACAGTAACAGCCTTAAGTAACCATTTGTTTCCGTTAAGCTGTGGATAAAACTTTATCCACTTGAAGGCGCGTTGAACCCTTTTGAAGACGTCTTCCACACACAGATAGGATTTTCCAAAAGCTATAAAAAGACCCCTGGAGCTAGGAAATAAAGAACAACTTGAACTACAACTCTTGTACTCTTTCCTAGCCTATTTCTTGAGCTGTTAACGTCTATAAGAGGCTTCTCCGACTGCAACGAAGGAGATTTTTTACTGTCTTGGATTAACAACCATGTAGGTTGTTACCAAGTTAATTTCTAGCCTTCTTACGTCTTTATTTTAAGTTATTTAGTTCAGTTTTATTATTGTTGCTTTTCTTGAACTACCAATCAAATCAAAAAAACGAGAAGGGTATTTTTTTTAGGCAATTCCCCCCCCCCCCCCCTCTTGCTGGCCTCGCTGCGCCAACAAATGGCATGAAAACGGCACAGGACTAACTGCCGACTAAAGCACCGAGACAATGGTCGGACCGACAAACTATCCGCCAAAGTTTGAGGGGGATTTTGCGACATGGAAAAAACTCATGAAAGTATTTTTCAAAACAGACTTTGAATTACTCTTAATTATTAAATATGGTTTTGTTACCCCCAAAGACCAACGAGGAGTCGAAAAAGAAGAGTATCAATGGACCAAAAAGATCAAGCCGACTTCGTAATGAACGGACGAGCCGAGTTCCACCTGCTAAGCGTACTTCCACCCTAGGAAGTTAATCGGATCGAAGATTACGAATCAGGAAAGGAACTTTGGGAGAAGTTTCTGGAGCTACACGAAGGAACGTCCGAAGCAAAACCCATGAGACGGGACCTACTCCGGAACCAACTGACGAACCTCTGGATGGAAGAAGATGAAACAGTCACACATCTACACTCAAAGGATCAAAGAACTCATCACCGGGCTCACGAATCTTGAGAAAAAGGTGATGAACCGAGATTCATTAAGGTATGCTTTAAATTCATTTCCTAGGACACCCGAGAAGACATCTATAGTCGACTCATTTTATATATATAAAGATCTCGAAGTTAGTTCATTAGAAAATTTGTTTTCCACTTTTGAACTTCACGAATCAAGATGTTAGGCTTACAAAACCAAGAAGAAAAGATAGCCCACGACATAGCTCTAGAAGCCAACCAGAAAGGCGAACCGAATCTAGACTTTGAAGAATCAATCGACAAAGATGAAGCAGCATTATTGGTATGAAAATTTAGTAAGTTCATTAAATTTAATAAGTCGTTGGCGAAAAAGCACTTTCGAAGCAAAAAGAAGATTTGGTGCTATAACTGTCAAGAAAAAAGACACATCAAGGACGACTGCCCTAAATTAAAGAAGAAAGAGAAAGACAAGGCAACAGACCAACAAAATCAAAGCACAAGATCTTGAAAGCCACATGGGATGAAACATCGTCCTCCGAGTCCTAGATCGAAGCTTACGCCGAACTTGCCCTAATGGCAGACCACCAGAGGGACGCGCCGAAAGTTTCTCAGAGATGAGCATCAACGAAGGAGGAGGATCTTCAGAAGAAAGTTACGATGAAGGGAGAGCATCAAAACACGAGGTAAGTGAGGTATGTGCACTTTCTCCCGAACAGTCTTTCCAATTTTTTAAAATGTTTTCAAAGAATATAATACAATTAGAAAAAGATAATGCTAGGTTAAAATTAAACTTAGCAAAGTCATGCCCCTTAGATATATTCGATAATCTAAAAATAGAAAATGAAAAATTGAAAACACAAATAGAAAAGTTGAAAAATGATCATGCATGTTCAAACAATTTTAAAAAACCACAATTTAGAAATTATGGTAGAATCAACTGGTATATTAGAAATCACCAGGGACAAATTAAGAAAATTCCTAAAAATTATGTATCTTCCAAATTTTTAGTAAATCCAGTAGATAGGAACCTATATTAGGTTCCAAAATCATTTTTAGATTAAACTCCACTTTTTTTTAATTATTAGGATAGAAATTGTCTCAATAAGAAAAATATTTTTTTAAGTTTTTTTGTTCGTATTTCGAGTTGAAAATTTTTTCTATACTATCTGATGATTTAATCTACAAACAGAAATTTTTTCAAAATTTTGTTACCTATTGAATTATTTTTATAAAATTATTAACAAAAATTATAATTTGAAATTTAAATTTACTTTTCGGACTTAAATTTTGAAAATCTTAATTTTTTTGATAAAACATAATATTCTCTATCCCAAAAATATTTTCGAATTTTTTCGAATAATTTATGATTTATTACAAATTATTTTTTGAAAAGATAATTGTTAATATTAAAAATTCAAGAAAATGAAAATTTTGAAAATTTTATTTTTTTGATGTTAATGTTAAAAAATGTGTCTCATACATCCAAAAAAATAATAAAATTTTAAGAGTTGGAAAAATATTTTTAAAGATTTATTTATAAAAATTAGTTTCCATACTGAAATAATTTATTTCTTTTCAAATATAAAGTATTTCTTCGTGTAAATTTTTCTACTAATCTAACTTATTTTGTTTAGATTTGACAAATATTTTTAAGATTTTTCGAAATAGAAAAGTAATTTTTATATTATTTGTGTCAAAATGGAAGCTTAATTATAAAAAATAGAATATGTTTGAAAATTATTTCTGAAAAATGTTAGCCTACTAGTAATGTTTGTATTGTACCCTTAAAAATATTTGTTTAAAAATTTATTGTATTTTTCCTTATTTTTTTAGGGGAGAAATAGGTACAAGTTCAGGGAGAGTTAGGATTTTTTTTTATTTAAAATTTTTACTTATTTTGCAAGTAATTTGTTATCTATTTTAGTTATGTTATTGTATTTTTAACCCTAACTTGAACTTGGGTTGAAACACATCAAAAAAGGGAGATTGTTTGTACCCGGGGTAGTTTTGACGTAGTCAATCAAGTTCAGTTAGATCCTGTTGTATTTGATCCTTGTGTCTAAGTGTGCAGGAGCTTAGGAACACAAGAAGTCAAGCGAAAGACGTAGCTAGCGAGAAGAATGGCACAGGAAGGGAGCTGACGGACTCGGTGCATCCGAGGGATGAGGTGCTACGGAAGAGTATATCGGTGGATGAGAAGGATGTGCACGACGTTCAAGGGATGAGAAGCTAGGGAGGAAGCCTGCTCGAGGAGAAAACCGGAAGATGGGTCAGGGTGAGCCCAATTCCAGATGGACAAAATCACCCAGGCGAACGAAGCAATGGAAGAGCAAAACGGAGCTGTTGGAGGTGCCTCTAATGTTGTTGGAGGCGCCCTCACGCCTTTCTAGTGGAAGACACCTTCAAACTATTGAAGGCGCCTTAAACTGGGTAAAAGGTGGTCGTTGGCGAGGATAAAGTCTTATCCTCATTTGCCTCGCTAGAGGCACCTTCCAGCTTGTTGGAGGCGTTTTCGAGTCTCGGATAGAATTTTTCAGGTGCTATAAAAATAATCCCTGGAGCTAGGAAATGTACAACAACTCCAGTATTCATTTTCTAGCACATTTCTGAGCGTTCAACGAGTGTAATAGGTTTATCCGACTACACAAAGGAGATGCTTTTAGTGATCTTTTCTGTCTTGTATTAATAATCACCTAGGTTGTAACCAAATAATTCCTTAGTATCTTTAATTTATTTGTTGTTTAATTCCTTTTTATAAAGTGTGCTACTAATATGAGCTGGAAGATCAAGAAAGATTCACGTTGTTTTTAACAGGCAATTCACCCCCCTTTTACCGGTCGCACGGGTCCAAACAAAATATGTACAAAACAGTGAAGAAATAGTAAATGAAGTAGTAAAGATTGTGCCAACTTGTAATTTAATTTTCTATTCAAACAGAATTGAATTCAAGCTTTCATTGATTAAATACTAATTGAGAACCAGAATTTAATCTTCTTATCTCATAGTCAATTGGGATTTTCTCTTGTTCTAGCCTCTTATGATTCAAGAACATCATGCTAGCTGAACTATACTTTTCGAAGAGAGGTCCTTATCCTTTATTACCAATTGGGTTACAACCTTTTCAGATTTGACAAGATTCTAAACTTAGGGATTACTTGGTCTGGAAATCTGAACTATAATAGCAACAAGAAACTATTCAGTACCACATGTTAATGTTGTGTATGATGATCAACAACTTGAATTTAATTTCCTATTATGTTAGAGCAAATTTGTTCTGTGCAAGCCTATTAAAATTCGATAATAGGAATCCAACACACTAAGAAGTCAATTATGACAGTGATTAGCTAGTGTTAGAAACCTATTCAGTGGAGGCAGTACCAAAACTTGGGATAAGAAGTCAATTATAAACCTGAAACTAGAATATGAATTTATGAGTTCAAGAATTCATATTAAGTTCCTATGCAAATTCTTTTTGAAGCTCCTCACCAACGGCAACTTTGAATCAAGCTCTGGATAATCAAACTTTGAATTTTGAAACTTAATCCACCAAGTTGAATTTGATTGTGCTGTTGGAAGTTGAATTGAAGTTACAATGCAATTCCAGTTCTAAAAAATAGTGGTTTGAGTTTAAATGTCGATCCTCAATGTTGTCTCTAACCAACAGCCAATCTGAATTCACTCTTCCATCACCTCAGTGCCAAATGATGCTTTCTTCCCAGCTAATTCTTCTTGAGATAGGCTGAGATGACCTTAGATTCTGAAGTCTGAAACTTAAGTCTAGAAAAAGCTAAAAATTTTCAAAAATGAGTTGATTTCTGAAATTAAATACAATAGCTAGTTCAAATTTAATAACTCCTATATCTGAACAAAAAGAAGGTATTTTAAATAGCCAGTTAAACTGTAAAGTGATGTATCAGTTTCAACATAACATGCCAAGCTCTTGTTGCAAGTTTCCAATTATTAAAAAGTCTAAGTGGAGAATTTTAATTCTTAGTATTACTTGTGTTTACTTCTCCTCAAACCTAGTATGATCTAGAGCATGCAACTCTAGTGAGTTGATTTCTGAAACTGTAGTGTAGAATTTGTCATGTCACTTAGCTCTTTGAAGTTTGAAAAGGTGGTGTAGAGGTTTTGAAGTTTTTGTATCAAGTGTGTACCAACTTGATCTTTCTAATCTGAGATTTATGGAGCTCAAATACATTGATGGAATACTTAATTGCAAGTGTTTCAAAATTTTAGAGAGGTAAGAGTTGGCAAAGAGGAACAATGCAGGAAGTGATTTGTGGCAAGTTAGCTGCAATTTTCTAATTTGTGTGCCCTAGTTGGTTTGTCCAAGATGGACAAATCCTAAGTGTGGGGGGTTTGCATATTTTGGAGATCTTGTAGGTTGAAGGATAAAGAGATTGAGATATTTTAGGTATATGGATAGATTGCTAAAATTCTGAACTTTGAAATAGTGAGCTGTAATTGTTAGGAATCTGATAAAGGAAATTAGTGTTGGAACTTCATTTGGTGAGTACCACTTCATTCAAATAGCATTCTAGATTGGATTTGAAGTTGAAAAGGGAGGATGAAGATTGGACAGATTCTGATTTCTGAAGCAAGAATTATAAAAGAACAAATGAGGAATTCTAAAAATGCAAAATTTTGAGCAATGAACAAATGAAGAATAGCTGGTGTAGAAATTGAAATTAAACTATTGCAAAATTCATGGAATTAAGTGAGTTATGAGCTTTTCTTTGTTATGCTGAGATGGAATTTGTAGGATTTGAAGTTTCAACTAAAACACAAAATTTGAATTCTGAATTTCAAGATAGAAATTATGTTTTGTGAGCCAAGTCCAGATGATGTTTTTGATTATCATCACTTTGAATTCAAGTTCAAAACAAATTGGTGCTAAATGAAATCCTCACCTAGGTACAACTCTTCAAGATTCAACCCAAAACACCTTCCAATTCAAAATTCTGGAACATTGAATCTGAGGAAACTAAAATGTAGAATCTGCTGCAATTCTAAAATTTATGGGTATTGGCAACTGAGATAAACTGAATTTTTAGAATAAATCAGAGTAAATTGCTGAATTAAGGGTTGAATATTGGTTATTCTAATCAATGTGTTCAAGAAAAGGAACATAGAGCTGAGTTGAATTGTAAGTGCTGAAACATGAATCTGTGAAGCTGGATTTGAAGAATGGAAGTTGAGATTTAGAGATGGTTGCTAATTGGAATAACCTTCATGAAAATTCTGCTACAAATTACAAATCAAAAGAATTTTCTTTTGTTCTTTGATCAATAAGTTCAAAGAAGAGGAGAGGGGAGTATGGTTGGAATTCATCTATATAGCGTTCTTGTGTGCCCATGTCTTCCATTACAACTTTGAATTTTATTATCCTTATTTATTTTCTTACATACAAACTCTCATTTGATTTAATTCATGCTTTATTTTTCATCATTATAAACCTTCATAATTGTATATTCTAATGCCTAGGTTAGTGGCGAAGAATAGAAGATAAGCAAGCATATGGTAGTGTATGAACATGAGTAGCTTGAGTGTGCTCCACTATTACATTAATTTGAGATTGTGATTGAGAGCCACAAAAAATTTCCTTGTGTGAATTAGTTATTCATGATGGATTGAAATCATTAAGTTGTTAACCAAGGTAAGAATTTAAACCATAAATGCTTGAAATGTTGAAATTTGACGATCCTAGGTAACTTCCTTTTATTATCTTCTAAACATATTGAGAATGGTTAGGGGTACAACTTTATTTGTTTCCTTAGTTTTCTTCACTTGCACGAGATGTGCAAAAATAAGTGTAGGGGATTTGATAATTAGCATTTGTTGATGTTATTTTAGCTCTTATACTTAGCATTTTCTTATCCTCTCATTCACTTAAATATTGTTTAACACCATGATTTATGAATTAGGATATAATTTGGAGCTTGTTATAATCTTTCCCTAATTTTGATATTATTTCATGATTTTTATAGGGAATCAAAGATGAGCCATGGAGTTGATTAAACCGGACCAATATCTAGCCCAAGAAGTTCATCAAAGAAGAAGCAAGGTTCAATTGGGAGTTGGCCCAATTCAATTGGAGATGATTCACATTTAAGCCCAATTCAATTGGAGATGATTCACATTTAATTTGATTCCAATCCATTTCATTAAGCCAACCCATTGAGCTTGACCCAAGTCAAATCCCCTTACCAAATCCCTAAAACCTCCATTAAACCAAAACCTAAACCCCACTTAAATCCAGTTTAAACTAGAGGTATAAAAACCAATTTTCTCACGGATGAACAGTAGCTCGGGTTATTGTTCATTCACATTTCTTCACCCGCAACTCTTGATTTCATCTCCGATCAACTTCTCAAGTGATGACGTCAGTGAGGAAGCTTCAAAGCAGCTCCTAGACCATTTCTCGACCAGCTGGAAGCTCGCCGGAGGGAGGTTTCGATGGTGAATGCTGCTGTCTGTGATTTCTATTTCGCCACTGTTGGAGGCATTCCTCCAATATGGTGGTTCCGTTTCTCATTAGCAAACATTAGAGGCATTCCCTAGTGTTACTGAGTTCATTCTGACACCCTTTCACCCATCATCAGATCCCCCTCATAGAGCAAAAATCTAGCTTTAGATTCCAACCTTGCATTTCTAGTTTCGGTTTGATTCTTGCATTCATCATTAGAGAGGTCTCTATGGTGAAGATTGTAAACTTTAGATTGATTCCAAAGTTTAGAAGTTACTTGTTTCTCTTTTCTGACGATCGGAGTTGGGCGTTCTTGTCTCCGACCTCTTGTGTGATGGCAAGAGTGTGATGTTTGTGTAGTTGGTTACAAGTTTGGATCAGTTTCATTTCATTTACTATTTTTATAGCTTAGAACAAATTTAGTTTTCTATTTATTGAATTTAATTTCATAGTTAGATTTCTTATATGTCTTGCTCTTTCTTTTCTTAGCTTATTCAACACTTTAGATAAGATTTTAATTGTGTCTTGCTATTTCATACTTTAGTTTAATTGTGTTGATGGTAAAACCCATAGCGTAGGATGACAATGCATTGTAGATTAATCGTTGGCACTTAGTTAGATTTCTTTCCAACATTAGAATAGTTTTCTACTTGTTTTGCTTTTAATTCATTAGGTTTAGAATAAAAAAATCAAACAACCCCTATTTTAATGATGAAAAGTCAAAAATAGTTTTAAGTCTTAGACAAACATCAGATTGTTAATTTCTTGAGAGATTCGACCCTAATCTCTTTATTACGAGATCATTATGTAGTTAAGGGGTTTATTGGAATTACATTATTAATTTGATAAGTATACTTGTGACGCTCAATTTGGACCTTATCATGTACTCTTCAGTTTTACGAAAAATGTGAAAAAATCATGAGTGATA
>JBBMJZ010000074.1:9343067-9353360 GCA_037833815.1 Zingiber zerumbet
AAGAGTACGCGGACAGACGAGAAGGAGGCGCGCGGTGTTTCCGAAGGACGAGAAGCGTGAGCGGAAGATTGTACGAAGGCCGGAAGTTGGGTTCAGGTGAGCCCTATTCCGGATGACCGAGATCACCAAAGCGAGTGGAGCCAGAGTGAAAGACCCGGACCAATGCGAGCGAAACCGGAGCTGGACTGGAAGACTTGGACCCAAGCGAGTGGAGCCGGAGCAAGAACCAGGATCAAACAGTTAACATAATGTTAACTTAGGTCTTGGTGCTTGGACCAAGAATTTTATCTAAATCTCGTCAAACGCAATCTGTTACGATGGAGATAAAATTTTATCCCCCTCCAGGCGCCCCAACCAGGGCTATAAATACAACTCTGGTCCCAATGGTTCATAACAACACTTGTAAATGCTTCTAGTTTGTTCTACTATTGTTTGTGAGCCATCATCGCTGTAAGAGGCTTCTCTGTCTGAAGGAGACTTTGATAATGAACTTCAACTTCCTTGGATTAACAACCTCCCCAATTGTAACCAAGTAAACCTCATTGTGTCTCTTCTTTATAATTTCTTATTTATTTTATACAAGTGTTAGTTTAATTAAGTTATAACGTTCGAGGAAGGTTCATGATATTTTTACAGGGTTATTCACCCCCTCTAGCCGGCCGCTAAGGGACCTTCACTAATAGGTCAAAATTAATCGGATATTGGACAACAGAAAGTCGCAACAGGTCACGGATGACCGGATGCTAGGTAGAGGAAATTTTGGTAGGTTGAGCTCAATTAGATACAAGACAAGACGTGAATTCAAACATGAAAAGACTGAAATTAGGGTTAATGGCAAACCCTAAACTTGAAATTTCAGGTTTGCTACTTAAGCAATTGATTAGAGGAATCGATTGAGGGCAATCAATTGGGATAATCGATTGGTAACTTATTTAGCAGCGAACAGAATGCTTAAGAATCAATTGATGCAATAGATTGACAGTTAACAATCGATTGACCAGATAAAATTAGTCATTCTACAGGTTTAAGCTGTCGGAATTGACGTGACAATCAATAGGTGAGTAAAGTTAATCGATTGATTAGTGAAAATCAGCTCGAAGAACAATCTTTAAAAGAGGGTTCCAAAGCAAATGGGAGGCGCTGATTCTTGAAGATTTTGAGACAAAGTGCTAATGCATTACCAGATCAACAAGAGACATTTTTAAGCAACAAGAAAACATTTAAAACAAGTTCCTCATTGTAAAATTATTTTTTTTATTTCATTTGTCATTGTATTAGTTTTCTTGTTGTATTTTTATAAGAACATATTGTAAAAAGCTTCTCTGCCTCAAGAAGGTATTCGAAAGGGAGAAGTTCACAGTGAAAGAAGATCACTAGGAGTAGTCTTTAGATTAATTGCCTAAGAGACATATACCAAGTAAATCTCAGGGTTGTGCATGTGAAATCAATATTGATTTAAATTTCCATTGTGCATTCAAACAATGAGCACGAGATCAAGATGAGAAACAATTGGAGCTATTCATTCCCCGCCCCTCTAGCTCGCACGGGAAGCCAGCTTGCACCATGTTATCTTTCTATTTGATCTCTAAGTTCATATTGTTCTAAGATATCCTAAAGTTCACCTTGAGTCGAGCCTTTAGTACCTCAATACACCTTTATACCTTCCTTCTCGTCACCTTCGAGCAAAGGCTAAAATTGAGCCACCAAAACTCTTTAAGTCTACGAAAATCAATTATACCATCGCAAAACCCTACCGTCAAGGAGAGAAGAAAATCGCGAAGGAGTCTACGGTTGAGCTTAGTTTGTGCATTCTTGGTCAACGGCAATTAAAAGAGATCTAGCTTTGACCATCTTTTAACACAGAATTACAAAATGTCAAGTCAACTATAACCTTTAGACGAAATGATTATTTTCTTTTTTTTTTTCCTTCTTCATCTCAATTATTCCCACAGTATTTGATTCTCGAGGACATCAACACTACGGTCAACGTTATACTCGAGAAAATTTCCTACTTGAGAGGTCAAAGCTCAAATTTTTTGTTTTAATTGATTAGGAAGTCGTCTCCCTTTTCTTCAACCGTAATAACTAATTAATAACTTCTTTAGATTGCGAATGAGATCCTCCAGAAAGTCAAAACCTCATCTTCCTTTAACTTTAAACGAGTAAAATAGTGTACATATCGTAAACTATTTTGACCATACTTATTGTATAATATTTTAAAACAATTCAATCATTTTAAAATAATTCTAGCGTTGAATGATTCAATCTTCTCCATTAATTAATTCATAACCTCTAATTAATTAGTCAGGTCTAAGCTGGTTGAGTATTTTGACTTTCTCACTGACACGGAATTTTTTAAAAACTTTAGTATTTTTTTTTAAATTCTATTTTATGGTCTTGAATTCTAGAGAATTATTTAGACAAATGAATGGAAAAAATATTATAATATTTACCACGGAATGCTGAACTTCTGTATTGTTCATTATAAATATTTTTTGATTTATCCTAGTGACGGATAGAAAATTTCTATGAAACTAAACCGATTGTCCCAAATTTGATGTTACTTGATTCATTATAATGTTTAAAGAGGTATTTTTCGTCATAGATGCATATTTCTCTAGTGGATCTATGACCATTTATGTTATGTCTGATGATCTTGTCTGAAAGGGAAGAATATGGTGCGCTGGCTAGATGTTTCCCATGTTGACCGTAAGAAGACGAAGACCTTGGTGATGTAGATGAACCTGTGTGGCAAAAACAGGAACTGAAAGAAAAAAAGCATTAGTCACTGGGATAGGGAGGGGGTCCCTGATGCAGACACTCCGACGCTCAAGTCAGAAAAGTAATACCTACGAAAAGGGTGGAAGAAGATGAATAGTAGAACAATAGTGTCGATGCATAAATGCAAGTGTGAGTGTCTATATGTGTACCTGACCAATGGAGAGGACCCCTTTTTATGTCTCTTTTTATATGTCTCACATAACCTCTGTAATAATGAGGCGTTAGAGAATGTTAGGCATTAGAGTATGTCAGATAATGGAGTATTTACAACAATCCTCTACTAGTTAGAGGAAGGTTTAATTGTATGTATATACCATAATAAAGGAATATGCTAGTGTGAGTATCTATTATTCTCTGACAATGTTAACTCCTAGAGGAAAATTGACTGGCTCTAGAGCGGGGGGATGTAGGTTGAGAGCTATGCCCAAGAGAAGTGAGGAACTGAGCACTAAAGATCCGACCAACTGTCGGCCGGGCGGATATATGCAGGGAACCACACCCAGGAGAGATAAGGAACTGAGCTCTAGAGGTTCGACCGGCTTGGGGCCAGGCGAATATATACTGGGAGTCGTACCCAGGAGAGATGAGGGACTGAGTTTGGAGGTTCGATCTGCTTTGGGGCCGAACGGATATATGCTGTGAGTCTTGCCCCTGAGAGATGAGGAATTGAGCTCTGGAGGTCCGACCGGCTCTGGGGTCGGGTGGATGTAGTCGGATGAATGTAATTAGGCATCGTGCCCATGAGGAGTAACGAACTGGGCTCCGACTATCTGACCAGCTCTTGGGCCGACCAACTATAGACTGGGAGTCATGCCCAGAAGAAGTGATTCATTCTACTAGGTATACCTTGACTTTGACCGTTATCTCACCTTAACTTGGACTGCCACATCATCTTGACTTCGATCCCAACTTCAGAGGACTTACCTTATTCGCCGCATCACAAGTCTCCCCATCAAGTCTAGGCAAAGGAGATTGCAAGCTCGACTTACTAGACATGTCTTTTTGTGTTTCTCAACCTTCACATTTTTTCCATGACATTATTTTAATGTGTGCACACCAATTCATGTGAGTAGTGCTTAAACAGCTGCTGACTCAAGCATGGTTTTCGGCTTAGTATATTCGCGCAGTGCTTGACTAACTTATCTTCCATTTGGCACTAGTATGCAACAACTCATTTGGGTAATATTGGTCAAGTGACTGTACAATCGGATGGTCGAAATACATGAAGAAACCCACTTATGACTCAGCCACGCGGCATAAGAGTTTGAGATATGGGTGTGAGAGCAAGTTCACTTATATCTTGGTCGAGCGGCACCAGAATATGGAACATAGGCATGAGGGCAAACTCACTTATAACTCGTCTGAGTGGCACGAAAGTTTGAAACATAGATGCGAGAGCAAGCTCACTTATAACTCGGCTAAGAAACATGAGAGTTTGGAACATAGGCGCGAGAGCAAGCTCGCTTATAACTTGGTCGAGCGGCACGAGAGTTTAGAACATAAGTGTGAGAGCAAACTTACTTATAACTAGGTCAAACAGTCTGAGAGTCTAAAACATAGGCGCGAGAGCAAACTCCCTTATAATTCGATCGAGAGACGCAAGAGTCTGGAACATAGGCGCGAAAGCAAGCTAGCTTATAACTCGGTCGAATGGCGCAAGAGTCTGGAACATATACTTGAGAGCAAACTCACTTATAACTCAGTCGAACGACACGAGAGTCTGGAAGACAGATATGAGAGTAAACTAGCTTATAACTCGACTGAACGGCACGAGAGTCTGGAACATAGGTGCGAGGGAAAGCACTCTTATAACTCGTCCGAGCGACATGAGAGTCTAGGACACAGGCACAAGAGTAAGCTCACTTATAACTCAGTCGAGCAGCATAAGAGTCTGGAACATAGGTGCAAGGGCAAGCTTGTTTATAACTCATATGAGTGGCATAAGATTTTAGAACATAGATGCAAAAATAAGCTTATATAACTCGGTCGAGCGACATAAGAGTTTGGAACATAAGTGCGAGAACAAGCTCACTTATAACTTGGCAAAGCGACACAAGAGTCTGGAATATAGGCACGAGAGCAAGCTCGCTTATAAGTGTAAAATATGGCACCTAGATAAAATTAAATAATAAGGTTTAATAGGCAAATAGCCTTAACAGAATTTTTAGAAATTTTTAGAAATTTTCTAGACATTTTTCGGAGCTCGTATGACGTAAGTTAAGGAGATAAATTATTGGGACAAGGGAAAGCCTATTTAAACTACCCTATTTGAATGAGAAAATGTTTAATTTCCTTAAATATTTTTTTTCCTTTTCCTTATTTTCTCACGCGTGCCCTATTTCTTCCCTCACTGACACCTCTCCTCATCTTCTCACCGCCGGTTGTCTTCTTCTCTTCTCCTCCTTGTCTTCCCTAACCGGTGCCCTTTTCTCTTCTCCCGCGTCATCTTTTCCGCCCCTACCGATGTCTCCTCGTCGCGGAGGTCCTCACAGCACCGATCGCCCCTCTCGTGCCACCTCTGATCGCCGCAGCCGGCGTCGACGGGCGAGAGCCACCCGAGCGCCACCAAGGGTCATCTTTCTGATCTGTATCTTCCTTCCTTCCTCACTGTGGTCACGTCTTTGTGGCTATCCTGTGCCCTAGTTTTGATTAGATGCCACGGTCTCAACCTCACAATCTCCAGCACAGGGTGTGGCCACGATAGGAGCAGCGACCATCTCCATAGTGAGCTTCATCCATCGAGTCGTGCTCTGCTAATTCCTACATCCTTTCACTGTGGTTCCATCGTTGAGGTAGGATAGGGCAAGATATTGTGGTTTTTTTGGGCTGTGGAGATCTGGGTTCCGGTGTGGGTATGGAAGGTAATGCTAACTAGGGGATGGATGTCTCTGGTTGTAGATTCATTGTGCTAGTGGCATTTCTGGTTTCCAGCAGCAGTAGCTACTCCTTCTGGCATCACCCTCCCTGGATGTGGATTAATAGAGGTAACCTTGTGAATTTAGGTAAAGTGTGGTTTCTTTTGTTGTAGCTTACACCCGAATTTGAAGCTAGGGAAGGTTAGGAATAAATTATTCTAGATTTGATTTTAAGTTTAGGTTCATTATGTATAGATTTTAATTAAATTGAATAGTGGGATGGTAGGGTTAATAGAGCTAACCCTAGTTGACCTATGGATTATAATTTGTGGGTTAATCAATAGTTCGGGTTAGTGATTATATCGATTAGGGTTTTCCTTAACCCGGTTAGGAGATTTTATTTAGCTATTTAACTCATATGATTTTAGATAAATAAAAGGTATATATATTGATTGATATAGGACTTTGATTCGAGATGGACATCTCGACGTAGGATTTCTGGTCACAATCTTCTTTTGAGGCAGGTACCTCTGACTTATCTCCTAGATATGGTCATTTTTTATATGCATAGTAGTTTATAGCTAGTAGTAATGATTGTGTTTACACTTGCTTTGGTATATTACTACTTGGTTATTGTAGTCTACCTATATTCCTATCTGTTATGTATTCATACTTATATTCTCTTGATTGTTGTCATGTGTACTCCTGTTCATAGAAATAGTGACATACATTGCCCTACTGTGTAATAGACTTGTTATTTGTCATATCTGATTGTGTACTTAGATTTTTGACACCTAGATCATTGTATGGATTTATTTCCTTCTTGGTACATATTATATGGAGGCGTATATTGTCAGTATTTACATGTTTGGTGTCATGCACCATCTTGCACGATTGCATGCTGAGCGATTGTCGACTCCATTATTATTGAGCACATCGCCAGTTACATGATCTGCACACACAATCACTCATGGGTTAGTGGTATATCGGGCAGGGTGTGTGCAGTTTGCTCTGTCAGGCTCCGCTGGTCCGCTCATGGGTAGTGTTGACTACAGCGTGGTAGCGAGCAGGAATCCCTCCTCTTGATTATGACACAGGGAGATGAGAGCTTTGGCTCCCCCACTCTGTTTGGGGTAGGAGGATAGGTGTACTCCGACATCATCCTGTCCACTCGGTCACTCAGGAGCAGTGATGACACAGTGCACAATTGTTATAGCTCTACCCACTTGGTCTTACCATCACGTGTGAGATGACTGACTAACGTTAGGAGTCACTACAAAAAAAACTCATATAGGAGCGGTTTTTTTTTACTTTTAAAAGCGGTTTTCAAGCGCTTCTACACTTTTACCAACGGTTTTAAAACCGCTCCTCTTGTTGTCATCCATATATCCTATAGTAGCAGTTTTTGTAACCGTTAGTATAAGGTGAAAAACTGCTCCTATTATTCTATGTAGGTACGGTTTGAAACTAATCTTACACGTTGTGCATATAACAACGGTTTCAAACCGCTTCTATAGGTATAAATCCAGGAGCAGTTTAAACCGCTCTACAACCCTTTAGGTGTAAGAACAATTTTAAACCACTCCTACACGCCATGAATATAAGAGTAATTTCCAAACACTATTGATGCTAGAAATTTAGGAGCGGTTCAAACCACTTCTAAATGTCATGGGTATAGGAGCACTTCAAAACGTTGTTAAAGCTAGAAATATAGGAGCGGTTCAAATTGCTCTAGAACCTATAAGGTTTAATAACAGTTTTCACAATATATGAGTGATTTCAAACCACTTCTAAATGTCATGGATAAATGAGCATTTTAAAATGCTTTAAGAGCACTACAAACCACTCTTGAACCCATGCTCTTATATGTCATGAAAATAAGAGTAATTTCAAAATTGATGTTATAAATTTTAGAAAGTACAATCTATTGATTGATTAAAAGTGATCTAAATAATTTTACAGATTAAGCTATTTAATTTGATCAATTATGTAAATCAAAATTATCATGTTAATCGTACCTAATGATGAATAAATCAATATGATTTGAGATTAGATACTTGTGAATACTACAATTAAAAGATGTTTTTAATTACAACTCTAAAGATTCTTTCACAATCAAAACATGAAGATGAACAAAAAAAAAAAAGTCTAGAATTCTTGTGAGGGTGATCTGATCTCTGTTTTACTCTTCTCTCTGCCTTGCTTCTTGGGCAGTAAAGCCCGATGGATGTTGGGCACCACCCATCATTGGAAATCGTCGCACACACTAGGAGCTTGCCAAACTCTTCATTGTTTTTCATGAGCAATTGAATGTGCTTTGGGATGACGTGTCATTTTGGCCAACTCCAACACCTTGAACAATAAAGAAATGTAAATTTAGGTAGAGAAGGAGATCACTAGTAAAAGAACAAAACAATGAAGTGATTTACGTCAGCATCTATGTATTCGAGGAATATAGAGAGAGACCGTTGCACCGGAATCAACGCGCGGAGAATATCGATCGACCCCAAGGTAGTGAGTGATGCTCCCTATTGGAACTGGAGGTCAGCCTTCTGCAACCAAGAAACAACCTTCGTCCCCTTGGCCTTGCTATGTCCACTCTTAGTCGTTGTCACCCCCACTGTCGTCAAACTCATCACAAGAAATCGAAGCTATTCGAAGGGAAAAAAAAATAGCAGCAACGATGGATGTTAGATGGGTAGGGTTTGCACATGATTTTATTGAATGGGTCGTCACTCGGATTGCCAGCGTGGAACAACTAAAGGTATTAGATGATGTGAGAAATTTAGATATCCGATTGTCATGATTTACTTTCACATGGCCGTAATCCCCCTTTCCAATTAAGCAAAACATGCTTCATAAATCTTCCATTACCAATAATACTAAATAAATGACAATAACACGATGTAGTCAATCATTGGTTTTTTCCTTTTTATTTTTTAAATATTTTTATCTTTTTAAATATTTTTTACACTTATTCCCTTTTTTATTATTTACATGGTTTTCCTTTTTTTAATTTTTTACACGTTATTTCTTTTTTTAAAAAAAAATTACACATTTTTCCTATTTTAAATTTGTACACATTTTCCCTTTTATATTTTTAAATATATTTCCTTTTTTATTATTTACACGGTTTTTCTTTTTAACTTTTTACACGCTTTCCATTTTTTTTAAAAAAAATTACACGTTTTTCTTTTTTTATTTTTTACAAGATTTTTTATATTATTTATTTATCTACTACTGTAATTTAGACTAGTGCAGTTTGAAACAGGTATCATTTGTAAATCAATTGTTACCCATTAGAAAAAAAAATAGATCTACTATCTTAGTGGCTCCCTCGTGTCCACCCCACGGATATAAAAGAAGGTAAATACAGATACATAGGTGTTAGACATATGGTGGGGTGACCACAGGTCATTAGTTCCTAGTAATCGACTCTTGACCATTACGCTAGAGATGTCATGCGTCCACCATCTGTGTTATGCCCTAGGGGCATTACCCATTAGAGGAGAGAATATAAGTGATTTATTGCCGCACTAATTCTTATCCATTAGAAGAGAGAATGGTTTATAGCAGCACTTTATATAAAATATTGTTAGCGATTTAAATATTATTCCTTGAAGTTAAGCAATAAAAACGATGAGTAGCAGTATTTGACACAGAACCGTTGCTACGTAGATAATTTCAATGTATTGAGATCCATTGCACCATTTCCTCGGGATAGAGCTATCAATTTAGGTTGGACCCGTTAAGTTGGGTTCATCGGATTGATAAACTTTAATTGTTATTTTTTAAAAATATTATTGATCAATTTTAACTTCGATAAGTTATTAACTAAATTTATCTGGACAAAAATATTTAATTAGTAATTAATTCTTTTTTAGCATCACTATAAAAAAATATTTATAATAATTAGTGGATAAATGAGAATATAAAAATAATAGTATAAAAATTGACAACAAAAGATAGAAATTGTGAAAGAAATAAAATTTAAAGAGAAATAATCTATTTTAATATTAAATATATTTTTATAAAAAAATTAAACATAAAAATGCTATGTCCAAATTTTTAAAAATTAATAATAAGTGTAACCAATAAATATTTTAATTTATTAGTGAAACTTAACTAACACTAGTAAAATAAATAAATATTACCGTTCAAATCTAATTTTGATAAACAATAAATTAAACATTATCGAAAAATAAATTTGATTAGTAAAAAATTATATATTATCTGTTAAATCTAACTTTGATTTTCAAAAGAAATTAAATATTACCGACCAAAGTTTGAATGATTTGATAACGATTTATAGTCGCATTTTACGTAAAACGATATTAAAAGTATTGAGTATGAATGATTTGATAATTGTTCTTAGAAGTTAACAGTTAGTAACAACATTTGACATAGAACCAATGCTAAAATTACCCAATATTAGTAGTTTCAAGATTATTTCTAATATTTATATAATTAAGAGCAGTTTACAACAGTGGTTTATTCAAATTGATGTTAAAACTATATAATAGGAACAGTTTGAAAATTAATTCTAAAACAATGGAGCAATAGAAGTAGTTTATAATGACACTTTACACAAAATGATGTTAAAAGTATTTAGTAGGAATAGTTTGATAATTGTTCTTAGAAGTTAGAGCAATAGAAA
>JBBMJZ010000074.1:9382991-9393678 GCA_037833815.1 Zingiber zerumbet
CTGCTTCTCTACTATGTGAGACCCTTGAGATTATAAGTTAATCTTAATCTTACCCTAAGTGACTATTTAACTGTCTACTTGAAGTTCTGATCAGTGTCTACTACTTTAGCATGTTTCCTATTGGTTATGGATGATTCGGTCTATTGAGCATAACTAGGAAAGCAACTGATTAGAATGAATAGATTCTAGCTAAAAAGGAATATTAAGATTAATTTATATCTATGACATTTATTCATTGGTACCGGTTACATTTTTGTTCAGTACATATATTGTAATTGTGAATAATTATGTTGATTGGAGATGTTGAACATGCTCTTGATATAATAGTTATTTTGAGATATTCATATTGATGTAAATAATTTAATCTAGAGTAAAAATAAGTTTTTGATGTCTTTGATTCGTTCTATAGAACAACTATGCAAGGTGTAACAATATTCTTAGCAATAATTGTTCAGTGTGCTTGTTATCGCACTGACCATTTTCCTTAAAGTATGGAATGAATGTTCTTATTTGGTCTTTGTGACTAATTAATTTTGCTCTGGTCTTTGTGACTTAATCATCATATAGTTTATGTGTCTTATTTGGTCTTTGTGACTAATTAATATTTTGCTCTAGCCTTTATGACATGAGCATCTTGTAGTTAATGTGACTGGCATGGTCTATGTGATTTGATAACCTTCATAGATTGACTTCGATGAGTGGAAGATGTTAGACATTGCAAACGTTGCAAAAGATTTGCAACGTTAAATGTTGAGGAGATGACTGGTTCATCTTCCTCAATGTTAATTTCAATTAAGGGCTATCAAAGCATCGGATACAAACCGATGCTTCCTTCTTATATATTTATGCATCCAAGAGCAATCGAGAGGTGTGCTAAGAGGAGGCAATGGGCAAAGGAGCAAAGGAGAGCATCCCTTCGGGATTTGGTTTGTGATCTTGCGAAGAGCTTTTCAATTTGTGATCACTCTTCCGACAATAAGCAAGAAAAACTTGTAGAGATTTGGCTCGTGGTCTTCAAGACCATCTCGAGAGATTACTTTGAGTTTTATTTTGTATTTCATGCTATTAAAGGCAACAGTCAGACTTGCAGAGGCGACGTGTGGTGACGGCGACATCGACAGCGGGACATGCACGTGAACAGGCAAAGGAGCCGCGAAGAGAAAAACTGTATTTTAATTAAAACTTAGATTAATGTTTCCAATTAACTCCCAAATTAAATAGATATTTTAAACTGGTCTCATATATATTACCCATTTATCCCCTAAAATATAAAAATATCCATTTTAAATCTCAAAAAATTCTATCAATACATATAAACATATTTCCTAATTAATTATCCATTTTTTGTTATTATTTTCCTAATTAAATTCATTTAGTTCAAATTTTAATCATTTTAAGTCATTATTGAAGATATAAAATATATATTTTCGGATATCTTACCAATACGCTAGGACTTAAAATCGTCAATTTGGGTTGGACCTATCAGGTTAACCTATCCCTCTAAAAAATTTAGACAGATTAGGTTAGAATTTTATCAACCCAAACTCGTCGCAGACCGACCCACCTAGGTTCGCGACCCGCACAGGTCGGCCCGCGACGGGCTTGAGTTGGTCCGCAAGTTGAGAAATACATATAAGTCAAGTTTTATGATAATTTATTATTTTTTTATAATTCTAAAATAAAAATAATATTTTTTATAAAACATGTGTACTCATTTATATTTATTTATATTTAAAATATCTATTTTTTAATAATTTTAAGTAAAATGTCAAAAATATAATTTTTTTAAAAAAAAATTTGATAAATCTATGAGTCGGCTCACCTAACCCACAATTTACTTTAAATTAGATTGAATTAAGGATTTCTCAACCAGTTAAGATGATGAATCGACCCATCCCATCCTATTAAATGACTAACTTATCACGATCCGATCCCACCTTGCTAAGAGCCAACGGATTGGCCCGTCTGACCGTCGAGGACCTAACTCCGCTACATGCATCCAGACGTGACGTGACGTGGCCATCAGCTTAATGATTGAAGCCAATTATAAATTAACTTTAGCATTCAAGTCGCCTTTTATATTTGTCATAAAAGTAGCTTTACGTCTTTTTCATATAAATCAGCTTTCTGACATGATTAAGTATTTGTAGTAATTATCCATGGTATTTAATTAATCAAACTAATAATATTCTGTTATGGCTAAAAGTATCGCAGATTTCCATCTACAGGATGAAAATCTCATGTCAATGAAAAAAAGAAAATGAAGTGCATGAAAATCTTTAAAAAAAAAAATAGTTTGATTAAGATGATAAGGTTTTGTGAAATATGCTAATAACTTGTTTCCTTAATACTGGTGTCCTTCCCGACACGCACAAACCACCCCTTTCCCTTTCTCTTTGAAGTCAAGACGGCATGGTTTCTCTAGCCGATCAGACCTGAATCTCTTGCAAGTCAACCGACACTGGCATGATCAGCATGGCCCCTCCGACAATCAAATCAACACAGGGTTAGACGTGGAAAGAAAGAACAACTCAACGAGAAAAAATTTGATTAAAAATTTATAATTTGATTACTTAATTTATAATTTATAATTTGATTAAAAAATTTAGTACAAATAACATATAAATAGCAAGAGAGCACCTATTTTTGTTAGCATTGTATCATCCTACAAATATACATGAGACTGAAAGCCATTCGTAAGAGGAAATTGACTCAAACTAACCAGCTTGAATGACCCACCAAATGCATTCACAAAAGTTACGATTAATCATGTTCTTTCTCGAGATAGCATTTGAGTTTCACAAAGCCAAGGAGAGTGCAAATAATAAGGGCCAACAAGAAGCTATGGAAACAATTTGGAACAAGGTCTTAGTCAGCCAATTCTTCAAAACATGGATAAAAGAAGACCAATTTAAAAGGATTTATTTATAACAAACAAATAATATACAAGTTCAACAAGCTTTTGCTAGTAAAAATTGTCATTAGATCAGAGTTCAACAAGTTCAATAAGCTACCTACATAAAAATCTCCAGTTGTCAAGTCTAATGAGCTTCCGAGCTGACAATACTATTCATTGTTCAAATTCTGCTAGGTATGGTATCGTCGTCACCTAGTCGTAAAGCCCTTCTTCATGCCAGATATCAACTAAAAAATCTACCATTTCCTGCGTTTGCTCAAAAATATTTCAAGATGAATATGAGTAATCTAAGACTTTTGAACACTATCTACTGGGCAAATAATGTAAAAGTTACTTGACACACCCACAATGGAATGGCCTGTGGGAAAGGTTGAGTCGTCGATAGCAAATCATCATACGTTGAGAGCCAGCTGACAAAAATGAGCAAGTGAGAATTGGACAAGAACAATCAAAATTTCAATGCAGTTGTATTCTGTGGAGGTGGATGTTTACAACTTACAAACATCAAGCTGCACCTTAAAAATCTGAGTACTAAAATTAAAAAATGGTATCACGAACGAACAAATCCCAGAAATTCAACAACGCTGCTATATGAAAATATGAACAGAGTCCAACCATTCACACAAAAATAGAATCGGATTAAGTTGATGTAATGACAAATATGAAGGATCAATTGCAATTACCTTATTGATGGTTCACTCCGTCTTCTCCACCCTTCTGAACTGTCTCCTAGCCATTCTCGTCTCATCTCATTCCAAGCTATAGCACCTAGAAAAGAAAAGATTCCTTGTTAAGATGAGCAAGAAAGCTCACATTATTTGCTTTGTATGAATCGGAGAGTTGAACTATTCTCGTGGAAGTAGCTTAGATGTAGCATTTAAATTCAATATATTCCATCTTATTTACTTAAATAACGTTCACTATATCATCATACAAACATTTCAAAAAAACATATAGTATTTCTTTTACTTTGAATTATCTCATGTAAAATTAATGATGCATATCGCCTCTGCTGCAAATTATAGAGATGTGGGTGTGAATAGTGCTTTCCTGATAATAATCGAACACAATGGAAAAGATACATCAAATAAGACAGTTGCTATAGTTAATAAATGTAAAATGGCCAAGTGAAGGAACCTGGCCAGGGGCTCTTCCCTAGGATCAAGTGATTCAGATTTAAAAAACTTAGAGAAAGCATATATATCACAGCAAGTATCATTCCAAACATCCGACGTCAATTAAACAAGAAACTTCACCAAGAATAGGACCTCCACTACAAGAGTTTTTGTGACCTTTGCTATGACAAGCAAAAAAAAATGTGCCCTTTGATTCAAACAGGCCTGGCGATGTATTAATAACCAATTAAATTGCTTTCTAAAGCATCACAAAAAGAAATTATGTTTAACCATAGTTTTGCACTAACAGTACTAACCCTTCCCACCTATTTGAAGTAACAACCTTAATAACCATGATTGTTTTATCAATCCCTTGACAAAAGCTGGGACAGGCTATGAGGGATGCATGGGGTGAGCGTAATCACCTTTTGTTATAATGATTGTTTTATCAAGGTTTATTTGGTCGTCACTGAAATCTCCAAAACTATCAATCGAAAGAGCCAAAATAATCTGATGATTGATTGCAAATTTTATTAGCAAAGCAAACTAAGACCCCATTTACTTGTCTTGATAGGAAAGAAAGGAATCAGAGAGAGAGAAAAGAGTGGATTCATTGAAGGGAGAGACAGGAAATATACTATGTGAGAAGTGTTTGAAGTCAATTTATAAAAAATCAGAAAGGACAAGAAAAAGGTTACTATGATTAGGTATTACATCCCTCTTAAGGTAATTTACTTCTAACAGTTGCATTCTTTAGATTTACCCATTGGTGTGCCATAGAATAGCAGCTATGACACGCGTACAGTCAAAATTATCCTATTTCATTATCATCAGAACAACTCAATGACTAAAGTAAACATTTGCAGGAGTGAAATTGTCAAACTAAAACTAAGACAGTAAGTATTAACAAATAATAATGACAACATAGTATATTCTGCATATAGTTTGGTTTTCAAGGCTAAAATGTATGGTAGATTTAGAAACCATAGATTTGTATGCAATGTCAGAGTAAGTGAAGCTAAAGAAGCTTTTAAAGAAAAAGAGAACTATAAGAATCGGTCCAAATGACAATTCTATTGAAGTTTGAAAGAGTTACAAAAATCAAGGTATAACTTAAGTTGCTCCTTCTTTATATCTTTAATGGATGGCATTAGAGCTCTCCTTTCTTTTCAATGAATTGTTTCTATTTCTAACAAAATTGTAGATGAAATCTGTTAATATTCCTATTTGTATGAGGGAAAAAGGAATGTTTAGTAACTATATATCAACATGATAAAAAATATGTATCTTGGTATTGTTACTAGTGCTAAAGCAACTACAAGTGTGACATGATTTTCTACAATTCGAGAATTACATCAAGGGTTAGGCCTAAGACTATCTTTTTTACATTAGTATTAGATAAACTAACCAATCATATTCAAAATAAACCTTAATGTATATTATTTGCAAATACAAGGATGTATGAAATTACAAGAATGGATAAAAAAGTACTGATATTCAAGTGAAATTAGGTGTAGCTCAAATAGATGATAAAATGAGAGAAAATAGGTTATGGTACACGTATGTTCAAAGACGATCAATAAATTCTATTATTAAAAGAATTGCTTCTATTAAAGTAGAACAGGTAAAATATTTGAGAAGAGAAAAAGAAACAATTATTAATTAATGTAATAAAAATAACAATGATTTTAAACATTACAAGTAATATATACCTTACATAGATCTCAATGAATGGAGAAGATTAAGTGGTCAACAGTAAATAATTGGAATAAAGGCAGCCTGATGTTCATGATGTGTTAGTGTCATGTGCCTCTTAGGATAAAAGGGAGCTTTATAAGACTATGGCTATATTTTAATAGATCAAAGTTGGACTTTTAGGAAGAAACATATACAAATAGTTATGCTAGAAGAAATAAGAATGCTAAAATGGAGGTATAGCACGACTAGAAAGAATGAAAAAAAATAGACAATAGCAATATCCAAGAACAACTAGCTGTAGCTCTTATGACAAAATAAGAAGAAAAAAATAGTTGCAATTGTATCAACATATTGAGAGGTGACAAATGTTAAATTGATTAGAAGGGGCAGGAATAAGGGATAGACATAGATCATAACATATTCAAAAGCGACACATATTGAATTGACGAAGGGAAGGAATAAGAGATAGAGGAGGATAAAAAATTGTATTTGATGTAATAAAAATGATTCGATTAATTTGAATATGCAAATAATATAGTCCTACAGAGTTCACAGAAGAATGGCATTCACAAATAATTGGGCCAAACAAATTTGATGACGAGAAGGGTGAATGTATAATAGTATATAATGTTAAATCTTTGCTAATAGGGAAACAAACATTTCACCATGAAAATTTGAATAGTAATCAATGAGCATGGTTATTCCAAACAGATCTTAGATAGACCTTGATTGACAAAGGAATGGTTGTTTGTATTGATCACTGCAGCCTTGATGTCCTTGCAAGCAGATATGGGAGTTGAAGGGTGGTGGGTATCAAACAAGCTGATGTTGTTGACATTATTTTCCATTTCTCTAGAACTTGATGACCACTGGCTTCTCCAACCTATTAAAGATTGATCTCTTTTTAAGGGTGACTTCAATGTTCTTTCTGAACTTGATCTGGTTTCAGCAAGGAGTCCCAAACAACAACTGTTCTGCACAAACTTAAAAAAAATAAATTGTGCCCATGGAAAACATGAATACATGATTATATAACTAAGAAGTATAAATTTGCATTGAGACGATAACAAATTTTAATATTATCTTGAAAGGAAAAATGTATTTTGATAATTAAAAATTTGAGAAAGAGAAATGCCTACCCCATGAAAGCTAAAAGTAGGTGCTTGTGAAGGAGCACGCATCCACCAAAACCATGCCTACCCCAAAACTTCTGAAGCATAAAGTCACAGTCGTTTTACACAAACACGGAATGAATAACTACTGGCAGTAGCCAAAAAGGAACATAATTCATGAACAAAAAAAACATGGGCGGGTTTCCTATGAGGGAAAAAACTAAAAGAAATAAGGTAACCTAATATTTCCACATGCAATGGAGCACAAATCTAAACTTAAAAAACAACAAAATTATTTTTATTTTTAATTATGTTTATTAATATTTTTAATAAATAAAGTTTAAAATTTTAAATTTTTATCCCCTTTCCTTTTCTCTAAGCAAAGAGTTGGATAGTAACTATTTTTCCTCAACCTTAATAGCAAACAGAGCGTCAGTTTCTCCATTAGCTATATAAGTAAGCGTTTATAAAGTAAAAAAGTAGTTGATGAAACATTTAAGAAGTCAGATTTTGTGCCGAATGACAGAATCAAAAAACAAAAAAATGGCAGGAATCACAATTCAGAAGACAAGAGATGGATTAGATTTGGATTCTAACCAAGTGGATATTAAATTGAGGCAAAACAAGTTCATATTTTGAGTGAGAAAAGCAAAGGATGTCTTCGCTTCTCCCCTGCGCTTCGAGCCAAACAAAGCGAAACCCCATCCAAACAGGAATAAACGGCAGGAAGCGCCCACCTCCTAACCAAATTGGCCACCCCCAAAGGATCGCAAAACAAAACATAGAGAACCCCACCCGAGATCCCCAACCCCAACGAAACCTAGAATTCAATCAGGATTAGGGAGCAAAGACCAAAATTTCCTTTCTCAATCGCAGCAAAGCAACCGAACACTAGGTAAAGAAAGCTGCGTGAAGAGAAGGATCGCTTACCTTGGCCGAATCGATCAAATTCGCCGCCGAATCGGATAGCGTAGGAGCGGCGATGGGGTTGTTTTGCATTACCGTCGCGCTTCCTTAAAAGACCGCGGCTTTGAGAGATAGAAGCCGACAACGACGGCAGCGCCGCCGTTTCGTGGGTTCCACTTTGCCGACTACAAATCCGAACCGTCCATTTCAAATCAGTAGACGCTTTCCCGATTTTCTCACCGTCGAATCATTATTCATTAATCAGCTTTTTACCCAACCCACTACGTATTTCGAAATATCCAAACATATACTATAATTTAAAAATTATGAAATGATATATCCATTTTCTATTTAAAAATATGGTAATTCTTAATATTCATTAGTTCTTTATTTAAATTGCAAAATAATATAAAAATATCCTAAGAAAATGACTTATTTCAAAGCCATCCAATTAAGGACGGATCTAATAAAAATTAAAGGTGAGTTAAAGTTTTGGTGTGATTTTAGTGGACTAAGTAAGAAGTGGACTTTAATGGTTATTCTAAATTTAGTCAATCTTCTTCTTTAATTATACCATTAAAGAAGTAAGATCGAAGCAACATTAACATTCAAACTAGATAAAATCAACAATTAGTAACTAAAATATTAATTTAAAATTAAATCCACTCCACATTTACATTTGTCATTTAACACTTGCAATGTGCTACACGTATACCGTAGCAAAATGGGCCATTTTGAAGTCCATGATCTCGGCCCTTGCTTTAAATGGGCCATTTTTCTAAAGCCCATTAATGTTGTATAAATCAACATTGACATATAAGGTTGGAAACCAAATTGTTAAAAAAAAATTATTTAAGCTTAGTACAAGTTTAGTTCGCTAGATATTATTAAATTCTCAATTTAATCCTATTTGATTATTTAAAATTTTCATATTTTTAAATTTATTTTGTTGATTAAGATTTAGCTTATTAATTTTATTCATTATATTGATTAAAATTTGATTGTTGGACATAATTCATAAATTATATTGATGGATATTATTCATAAATATTTTTATGATCAGAGTTGGATACAGGATTATAAAAACAAAGAATATTTTCCATAAATAATTGATAATATATGTTTATGAATATTAACCATGAGTCCAAGTTTATTAATTTAGTTTAACAAATTATTTATATTTATTTATTTGGCATTATATATATTAAATAAATATAAATAAAATCTTAGTTGAATATTTTTTTTCAGATAATCTAGGTATTCAATTATACAAATAGACTAATTTTGGAGATGACTAGTCTAATTCTATAGAAATTTTTCATTGGTCATTGGGACTAATCGGGAAGTATTCATGGAGATCTATCTAGATTACCAACATTCTTAGACTCACTTCTTATTATAAGTAAAAATCTTCTATAGTGCGCTACAATTAACATTCAAGTCTTAGATCCCTTGTTATCCATTAGATGATCTAACTATTATAATTATGCGAGAGATAAAAATATTAAACTAGGTAATACTGAACCTAAATGACTAATTTAATCCATGAAAATTTTCAGCCGATTATTATTAGAATAAAGTAAGAAGCGTCGCACATTTAAATGAAGTAGATGAGTAAAATAAATGAAGTGGTTTGCCACTTTTCTAGTGCAATAGAAAGCGTCGGCAGATGTAGTTCATTAATTTGAAATGCATTTAAAATGATGGCTTAATGCCCGCACCTCCCACGTTGAGATGGTGGGACCCACTGACCAAGTGTGGGTCCCACCATATAATATTAGTGCTTTTCGGCTGAATGTGCTGGGACAGGGAACAGATTGTTGACCATTGATGGGTGCCGGGCTCCACACGCTTTTGCCAATCTAATCGAGTAAACTTGTACGGCCAAGAAAAGCCGCGAGACAAAATTAAAGTATTTTTTACTAATCTGGGAACAAACTGTCATTTTCAACGCAAATATATTATTACTGAAAAAAATATAAGGGCAACGTAAACATGAGTGCTTATTTTTTCAAACATTGTTTCCATAATTTTATCCTAAAATTACCTCTTAATCTAAGGTTATAAAAATTATTGAGTAATTTCTACCCTGTATAACAGCTATCAGGTAGGTAAAAGCTACCGAATAATATTTAAAATGAGCTTAGAATTTAGAATTTATATCGTATAAAAGTTATTAGTAATTATTATAATGGGTAGAAATTACTCAATCGCTGTTACAAGTATAAAAGCTACCTAATAATTACTATAGTCTGTTTAGAGTGAGTATAAAATTTATAATTTATATCATATAAAAGCTATTCATTAGCTGCTAAAACGTATTTAATGTGATTTTAGGGTTTAGGGTACCTGAACACTATTATATTAAAATACTATTTACAAATTTGGTCAAAATTATTTAAACTTCATCAAAATAATTTTAAAATAGTTGTAGAAGCCATTTTGGTATAATAATTTTCAAATATTATAAACTCTAAATCATAAACTTACATTAAATACGCATTATGATAGGTATTAGGTAGTTTTTATACGTTGTAGTAGATACCGAGTAATTTTTACACATTCTAGCAGCTACTAGATAGTTATACACAGTATAAATTTTAAACTCACCCTAAACATGTTGTAGTAGTTATCGGGTAGTTTTTACACATTTTAGTAGCTACCGAGTAGTTTCTACACGTCATAGCAGCTATCGAGTAGCTTTTACACGGTATAAATCCTAAATCATAAACTCATCCTAAATACGTTGTAGCAGCTATCGAGATAGCTTTTACACGTTATAGCATCTACCAAGTAGCTTCTACACGTCATAGCAACTATTAGGTAACTTTTATGCTATATAAATCTTAAACTTGTCTTAAACACATTATAACAGCTATTGGGTAGCTTCTACACGTTATAGTAGCTATTTGATAGCTTCTACATAGTATAAATACTAA
>JBBMJZ010000074.1:9394597-9406216 GCA_037833815.1 Zingiber zerumbet
TAGGAGGTGCATGCCTCCAACGCGAAGTTTAATCCCATAAACTTCAATCGTGATAAACAGCATGAGCTCCAGCTTCTATCCAGTTAAGGGTGCCTTCCATGCTCTCCAAGGCACCTCTGAAGCATTATGAGGCGCCTCTAGTGCTCTCCAGTGCGCATCCCTTAGTGAAACTTTATCCGTAAAGTTTATCTGCGCAAGGGCACCTCCGCTGGATCCAGGGCACTTCCGCGCCACTTCGAGGAGCCTCCAAGACCCTTCAAGACACCTCGTACACTGTTCATCCGAGGCTTAACTTGGTTTTTGCTTTTGTAAAAATATGTTAGGCTAACAGAGAAATATTTAACCTGTAAAATAAAGTTAGCATAATTTATAAACATTATTAATTATCTTGTCTTCCCGAGATCAGGATCTAGTCACGACCTCAGTCTAGGTTTCCAAAATGGACATAAACTGGACCTGTGCCTAACGTTTCTAATTAGGACTCGTCCTTACTGGATACTCTCCTCCAGTGACTTACCTTATTATGAAAAATCGCTTAACTTCCTTTCAACCCACTAAGTTTTTTTGCCAGTTGTCAGGTCAACAGACCCAACTGGATTTCAACCAACTGTCAAGTCCGACGAACCCAGCCAACTGTCACTGCTTGACCTATCTAGACTTTTACACCAGCTATTAGGTCTTCTAGACCTGATAGATTTCAGTCTAGTGTTAGACCCATCAAGTCCTACACACTTGGTAGAAAGGTTAGATCATACAATATTTAACTTTAATCTATTTGTTATTCATCAAAATTTAGATTTGAACATGAATGTTAAGTGCACCAGTATATCACGTCCACACCTCCAACCACGTCTCCCTTAGAGTTCAACTGTCGCCAATTGGTTTGGCTCGAGTTTTGCCATAAGTCAGACTAAATCACCTTGGGGCTTGGATGTCTTGACTTGAGATATGTCTTGAAGTGGACCCATCGAGATAAGCATTGCCCGAGTCTGACATTAAAGTTTTGGGCTTGCCACATGACGCTGTCGTTCCCACCACATCATACTTTGGCAGTGATCGGGAGCTTCTTCATTTGTAGATTCAAAGGAAAGTTCCCGCGAGTCAACAACATTGTCAAAGGCTTTGGTGGCAATTTGTATGGATTCTTTTTTAGTAAATCTATGTCGCTTTTCTTACAAAGGACATTGTTATAGCAGTTAGATTGAATGATAGATACTTAACCAGAGAATCTAAATCTGAGAGGGGTTAGTTTATAATGATTTTGTTTTTTTTTAATTGTGAAGCCAAATGTTTTCCCTTTTTCAAAATGTACTTGTTAAATTGTATTACACTACAACACAAGTTATCGACTCATGATAATATATGGACAGATAAATTATAAAAAATATTTTATTTATAAGTTCCATAATACTCAAATGACATTTCATGATCAAATTATTGGAAAAAAAAATTAATATTATTTATCTCAAGTGGTCTAGTATTATCAATCTTATAATAACATATAGACAGATAAATTATCTAGAATATTTTATTCACAAGAATCATTGTACTCAAATGACATTTCCTTACTAAATTATAGGTCCTCAGTGGGTGGATCATCCAATGACAACTTTTGAGCTATGTGAAATCCTTATCAAACTGAAATATTTTAAAATGAAATTCTCTATATGTAGATAAAAATATTTTTTCTTTCTTGTAGTAATATTTTTAGGATAGAATGAAGAGAGAATACTATTTTAATATTTTTTCAACCAAATTCCTTTCTGATAATAATAAAAATAAAGAATACTTTATGATGTCCTACTCAAATAGTATAAACGACACTACAATACTACCTATGTAAGAGAACCTTAGATCATCCATCGCCGCGGAAGCTCTCCAAGAACTCCTCAATATTACATCAATATAATGTCAAAAGTAAAAAAATTTCGTACATCTTTTGCACTATCAACAAAATATTTCAACAACTCCTTTATAGTTACCGCACTATACAATACATCAAGTAAAAAAAACAACATAAGTTAATTAAATATATCATAATTAATAAATTATTTTTTTTACTAATTACAACCGTGTGTGCTCAAATATGTTGGATACGATTTTACAAAGCAAGATCTTAGTGTCATCGGTCGTTGAAAGTCAAGTTTGATTTCAAAATCGAAATTTGCTCAAAACCGATTACGGGTGAATGAGAAATTAATTGTTCAAAGATATGCTCAAATTAACATTAAGGAAAAAGATGAAGTTTTAGTCCCACATCGTTAACTGGCGAGAGCTAGCGTTTCCTTATATGTGTTGCTGTGTTAATGTTATTAATATAAAAGCACAGGTGCTCGCACCTGCGAGCCCACCACGCGCGCATGCGTGCAATGGGCGCTTTGTTGGCGCACTTCGCATCGTCACGAGGAGCTTTAATTTATGCTTCATGTGGCGATGACGTGGCATGATCGGGTGATGCCACGTGGCGGTGACGTGACATGTCGGGTGACGAGGCAGTGCCTATGTGGCACGTGATAGTGTAAAGAGCAATGACTGGATTGGGCGAGCAGATGGTTACCTCTTCACCCAATAAAAATAGATCTCACTCCTTCTTGGAAATCATTCATTCGAAAAGCATTTGCATTAAAACCATTCATCCATCTCTTGTAAGAAGAGTCCAAAAAGCCTACGAGAAGATTCGCCGATCTCGAAATTTGAAGTGCTACTATTTCGAGACGTCGTCGTTATATCTTAGGAATGAATTGTTGCTATATCTGTGAGCACCGTAGTGGAGCAATATCGTTTTACGAAGATAATATCGAACACTAGCTTCGACGACAATTCAGTTTGCTTCCTCCCGATAGCAATCTCCCGGATGTCCCGACAGTCGACTAAAATCGACTATGTCAAATACCGAGGAGCAAATCTAGGGGTCCGAGGACCTCACACTAATATGTGATAATTAATATAATATTATATTATTTTAATAAATAATATTTAATATAATAAAATTTTATGTATAATAATTTTAAATAAAATGAAATAGTCAAAAATTTATATTATAATAGTAAATGAGTAATTTTAGTAAAAGATGGTTATATTCATTCTAAATATTTTTTATTTTTTATTAAGAATATATGTTCATCAAGTATATTATAATACAATTATTACTCACCAATTAATTGAACATCTCCAAATAGCTATTAAGTAGTTATTGCAATAATAATATATTTGAATTTAAGATATAAAATTTTAAAGTTCAACTACAATAAAAGTGAATTTTGATTAAAAAACATAATTTTAATCAAGTTTCATTAATTTTGACTAAGTTGATAATAATATCTTGATGTAATAAAATTTTATGGATAATAATTTTGATCGATTAAAATAAAATAGTCAAATTTGTAGGAATAAGTAATTGTTATACATTGTAATTAAGTAGCTACTATAATAACATTCGAATTTAAAATTTAAGATTTGAGGTTCTACTACTATATAATTAGTTGAAAGTAATCATGATTAAATAATTTTGATATATTAATAAAAGGTATTTGGATATAATAAAATTATATATATAATATTTTTAATTAAAATAAAATAATCAATTTTAATTAAAATAAAATAATTAAATCTTCGCATCTTAATTGGTAATATAAGTAGTTGTTAGTGAAAGGTATATCGCTCACCACAAGTCGTTAAATTAAGAGCGTGCCTTATAAAACTTGGATTCCTTGGTCTTGTTGGTAGTTGAGTAGTTGAAACTATTCAGCATGTTAGATCTCGTGTTCAAATCCAAGTGTAGGGTGGATCCTTTTCAAAAGCGTGTCTTAAAAAAAAGAAAGTAAAAAAAAATTAAAAGGCGTTTCATATTTAATAAATTATTAAATAGATAATTTTTATAATAAATTATTAAATAGATAATTTTTATAAAAAATATTAAATGGATGTTTTTTATTATATATTTTCTTAAGAATATTTTTATTTCTAATGTTGTTATAGTAATTATGATTAGCTTGTATAGTTGTCATAGATGTTATAGTAATTATGATTAACTAATATTAGTAGTTATAGATGTTATAGTAATTACGATGAGTTGGTATAGTTGTTATAGAATAGTTATTATAATATTGTAATAGCGAGTTTTGAACTGGTAAATTGTTATTCTATCAATGATATAACGTGTGATAATTAATATAATATTATAATAATTCTGAAATTCATCAGGAACATTAAAATAAAATTATTACTCTTAGTTAATTGAACATCTCCAAATAGCTATAGAGTAGCTATTGTAGTAATAATATATTTGAATTTAAGATATAAAATTTTAAAGTTCAACTACAATAAAAGTGAATTTTGATAACATTAATTTTAATGAAATTTCATTAATTTTGACTAATTTGATAATAATATCTTGATGTAATAAAATTTTATGGATAATAATTTTGATCGATTCAAATAAAATAGTCAAATTTGTACGGATAAGTAATTGTTATACATTGTAATTAAGTAGCTACTATAATAACATTCAAGTTTAAAATTTAAAATTTTAGGTTGCGCTACTATAGCAACTGGTTATTATAATTAGTTGAAAGTAATTATGATTAAATAATTTTGATAAATTAATAAAACATATTTGGATATAATAAAATTATATATATAATATTTTTAATTAAAATAAAATAATTAAAATTTCACTTAATTGGTAATATAAGTAGTTGTTAGTCAAAGGTATACCGTTCACCACAAGTTGCTTAATATCGTTAGTTAGTTTCATAATAAGATATAGATAAGTAAATCATGATGATATTTTTCTTTGTACATGGATCTTTACATGAGAGCGTTGTTATACTATTTTTTGGTTGATATCATATATCTAGCTTTTTCAAATTAACTAATCGATTGATCCAACTCTATAAAAATTTTCTCCGGCCATGGAGTAAATCGAAAAGTATTTATAGAGGCTTATCAAGACGGTAAATGTTTTGGACCCATTTCTTATTGTAAAAAAATCTTTTAAATCCCTTAATTATTGAAAAAAGATTTACCGGTTATTAAGATAAATCTATAAATACTTAGGGTAATTGTACTTTCGATCCTACTAATTCACACATCATTATCTATATTTTTTATTTACTATCTTTATTTATAATATTCATTTATATACCATGTAAATATATATTTATAATATACATATTAATTAATTTATTAATAACATATATTAGTTTTATTCAATAATTTTTAATAAATTATTAATTTAATAAGTAATATGTAATAATTAACTCAAATTTTAATAACAAATTAAAAAACAAAGAAGTGGACGTTAAGCCACCATATATGAGGCTTGCCACTAAACAATTTTTAAAAATAAAAATTATGTTGAATCCAACATCAAAATTTAGATACTAAATTCTTGAGTTTTAAAAATCTACTAACCTTACAATGTTACTAGATTTATAAAACCCTTCTTAAATTTTGAGAACCTAGCATTACAAATACTCTTATGAAGACTTATCTAGATGGCCAACTATCTTAGTTAGTTCTGCTTGTTATGCATGAGAAAAAAATCTTTTAAATCTCTTAATTATCACCGGGAGGACTTCATTATGTAGTTAATGAAAAGTTACTATCAATATTAAAATAAGAGATATATTTATATAAAATATTTAAGAAAACATTCTTTTTTATTTGGTTTTTTTACATCCTTCTAAGAGCATCCACAATGTACTTGTTAAATAGGTGTTGGACAATATATTATCGAAGATATTAAGAAAATTATAGAATTAAAATTACATAAAATTATTTCTAACTTATCGGTTGAGATGATTTGAGCGAATAATTTTAGGTTGTCAGCAGGGCTGGTTTTGCCAAGTTTCCAGTAGTTCGAGTTACAGAGTTGATGTAGTGCATAGCAGAATCGGGAGTCGATCACTGAATCAGGAAGAAAATTTGCTGACTAAGATACCGACGCCTGCGTTCAACGTAGTTTCCTTAAAACAGATTCGTCCCACTCCCTGTTGTGTTTCGAGGTTCTATTGAGTCGTCTGTTTCCCAGGATACAATGACAAAACCACGCACACAACCAAGTATTGGTTGTTTATGGCAAACAGAGAATGCACCCGAGTACTATCACGAGTAGTTCAGCTGAACAGATGCATGACTGAGAGAAAAGAATTAGGGAACGAAGTGGAGGAATTCTTTTGCTTTCGCTTTCACTCTTGCTATGTTTCTTATTATTAATAGGTTTAATGACGTCATTAATGCCGAGACGGAATCGCCATTAATTCCATATTAATGTTTCCGTTACACTCTTGAGTATGTGGCAAAATATTGGTTTATTCATTTAGGCAAATCTTGCCTCGACCGACCTGTCATTCAACGTGCGCAAGTCGTGCTTGAACACAAGTCAACCTTGGTTCAGTACAATCCGGGCCTTAGATTTGCACCCATCCCAGCACATCCACACGTGAGAGAGTCTCTCCCCATGTATATATTTATACTATCAATACATGTGTCATAATTTAAACTAACAATAAAACCAAGAGACTTCTAATGTGGGACTAACAACCTATACACAATAAAGTCTCTTTGTTTCCACCTCTTCTAATGTAGAATTTATATATATATTTTTTCTAACTATTTGGCTTATATTTTATATTATTTTATTTATTTATAATATATTTTTTATTTAATTCAAATTAAATTAAAAGAAGATTAAAAAAATTTATAACGGCTAGTTCAAAATCTCATCTATAAATACCCACTGATATATTTTATTTAATAAATATATTAAAAAATTTTAATATTATTTTTTTAAAATAGTAAAATTATTTTTTAAAGTAAGATTATTATTAAAAATAATAATAATAATTTTAAGATTTTAAAATATATTTAAATTATATTTATTTAATATGTATTAATTTTAAGATGATAGAGTGTATTGTTGGACTAATAATTAATTAGTATTAATGTTAAAAAAAAATTTGGAAAGGAATATATTGTTATAATAAATATATAATAATGAATCCTATATTTTTTTTTAATAAGATTTTATCCCTTTATTTGTTAAATTATGACATTGTATTTTTTATAATTTGTGTAATATAAGTCGGCGGCGCATTAATGTAAATTAGGTTTTTAGAAACATTGCCCTTTTAATTTAATAATTAGTCTTTATGAATTGACACCCCCACTCCACTTAGTAGTTAGTACTTAGTAGTCAGTACACTCCACCCCCTCTACAGCGCGAGATTAATTAGAGCAGGAACAGATAATAATCCGACGGGATCACGATCCGTGACGCTATTTGAGGCTTAATTACATAAAAGCAGCTTCTAGAGCAAGCTTACCAACTTTACCAAACGCAATCGAACGGTGGTGGTGGTGGCGGTGGTGTGACCGTCAATGGCGGTGCTCTCCATCGCGGTGGCCGTCGCCCTGGTTTTCGTCTACGCCCTCGCCTTCGTCCTCGCCATCGGCGCCGAGATGCGCCGCAGCACTGTACGCCCCCTTCCGTTGCATTCACTTGTTTCTTTTTTTTTTTGGATTTCTGATGGTGTTGGTGGTGGCGATCTAGGGTACGGTGGAGGTCGATAAGTACGACGAGAGGACGTACTGCGTCTATGATTCGGATGCCTCCACGGCCTACGGGCTGTCAGCGTTCGTGCTCATTCTGCTGACCCAGGTGGCTGTGAGCGCCGCCACCCGCTGTCTTTGCTGTGGCGGAGGTCTCGCTGCAGGTGGATCCAGGACCTGCGTTATCTCTACTTTTGTCGTCTCCTGGTGCGTATTCGCCATTTCGCCTTCCTCCTCTCTCTCCCTTTTTTCGCTTTGAAGAATTAATTTTACTTCTTCATTAATACCCTTTTTTAGGGTGGATTTTCGCATCTAGACATCGAGAAACTATTTTTCTATTTGTCGATCGAGATGTGTGCTTAGATGAAAAGGTACTGGATTTTTGTGATATGTCTGATTGTTGAGTAAACATTTCTTAAGATAAAGTCACAGAACAAACTGAACACACAAATACACGCTGCGGAATACACAACTATTTTTTTTTTCAATTTAAAAAACAAAGAGAAACAAATGGAGGCGTGATGTGGATGTATCTCATGTTCACTCCTAAAAACACCACCACACAAGTTGTGCACAGATTATATGACCAATTTTCTTCCTAAAAAGACAAGAGGGGAAAAAGGATCTACGTTTGTATATCTGCTGTTAAATGCAATAAGTGGAATCTTCATTCAAGGCAAATTCTAAAATGCATCCAGAGGTAGCGATGTCTATTACTAGGTTGAATCAAAATTGCTTTTATTTATATATTGATAGTTTCTACATATTATTGTGATTTTGTGATTGTGAATGGTAGGAGGAAGAGGAGACCTGTGAATATATCAGGATTGGTAGGGTATGCAACCGTAGAAATAGAAAGGGAGGCTTATTTTGAATTGGATTAGTTAGGAATATGCCAAACTGCAAAAGAGTTTCAATATAATTCTGGTAATGTTGATTGGTGGTGATTCAATCAGATATTCAGTGTTCCAACAACTGGGTTTGGCTCAATACAGGGATAGCAATCTGGTATTGTGTTCAGTCAACCCAATAGGGCCAAATAAAACCTAACTTAGGCTTTTGAGATGGGTTTTTCATTAATTCAGCACAGTGGCATGAAATTTGACAAGGGCTTCAAAATTCTTGTTGACGGAGTGTTTCATATCCTAGGAGATGCTTGGGTGCATTTGGAGATTGTGGGAGGCAAGATTCTCTTAGAGAATATGTGTTGGTTTGCCTAAGATTTTGATTTTGGACTCTTGTTGTGGCTCATTCACCTAGTGGAATGGTCCGTCTGTGTGATACCAGTATTTAAAATGCTGAAACTAGGTCAATCCATGCCATTTGAAAATAGTTTAAATTTATTAAAGAAGTAATAAAGCAGCAAGTATCCCCATCATATGCTTCATTTATTAAAGATTATTTGTTGAAATTGATAGGTTTAATTTGGCAGTTAATCTGCTAAGCTAACTTTGATGCTACTAAATGATGTCGTTCTGAATTTTAGAAAAGAATTTGACAAGTGAAACTTAAGATTTTTAGCATTTGTACAATCTTGATATACATTCTGGTGTCAACACCACAAGTGAGAAACTAATTGTATTTGATTACATTTAGGGTGTGTTTGGTTCAAGGTTATCATGCATAATCTTGGTTAACCAAGGTTATGGGGAATGAAACATAACATAATATTGTTTGGTTCAATTTAGGTAATGCAATAAAACCTCGTTTGTTTAGAGGCTTTAATATATAACCTAGTGTAATATTTTACCATATTATCCTTTGTTTAATAATGATAATATTATTATTAATAGTGATATATAAATAAATAAAATTGGATAATATTTTAATTTTTTAAAATTTTGTTGGACAATTTTATTGGGGGTGGGTTGGGCCCACTCGGGGGCCAGTGGGACCCCACCCCCATGAGTCCTGTGCACGTAGTGCTTGCACAGGCAAGATCAAATTCTTCCACTCCTGCCCCTCGTCCCCGCCCCTGCCTCGACTGTCGCCCGCCCACTACCGCCTCCTGCTGCTCCCACCTCCGGCCGCTATCGCTTGCGCACGAAGCTTTTGTGATGATCTGCGCACGTGAAGGAGCTCGGCACCTGATGTCACCTTCGACACCACCCCGCTGCCAATCCTGGATTGGCCGCTCACGTTCAATGACTCCGATTGTTCCTAGAATAATTTCAGAAAAATTTTTGCTTAACCTTTGGAATTGAGAAAAACCTTGGCAGGGCAGGGTTAATTTGATCTTGCTTGTGTAGGCATTGCCTGCATAGGACTCATGGGGGTTAGGAGGAAGAGATTGTACTTGATTTACCTTATCAATCTCGTGATCCGAAGCTCCTCCTGAAGTACTGCTTTCTTCCGATGTCTCTTTCCCTTTATCGATGCTTTCGATGCTCATTTCGGACGAGCTTGCTTCATCTCCTTCTTCTTGGTGACTTGCCACTAGCACAAGTCCGACGATGACTTCAATTTCCGATTTGGACGACGTTTCGACCCACGTCACCTTTATATTCTTGTACTTGTTCGCTTGGGTTGGCTTCTTGTTCTTGCTCTTGTCCTTGTCTTTCAATCTAGGGCAGTTATCCTTCACGCCTTCTTCATTGCAATGGTAGCATCTTATCTTTCTTTTCCTATCCTGCACTTGATTAAATCTTTTAGTTTTAAATAACTTTTTAAATTTACGTATCATCAATGTTGTTTCACTATCATCGAGAGAAGATTCTAAATTTTGTTTGTCCGCCTTTGCCTTTAAGGCAATGTTATGCTCCTTCGGACTTGCACATCTCATTTCATGGACATCAAAAGTTGAAAATAATTCTTCTAAAGTGGTTGAATCTAGATCCTTAGATATATAATAAGCATCTACTAATGATGCCATTCAGTATTTCTAGGGAATGCATTAAGAGCGTATCTTAACGAATCTCAGTTACTTATCTTTTCTCCAAGATTCATGAGTCCAGTGATGAGCTCCTTGATCCTTGAGTGAAGGTGTGCAACGGTTTCACCTTCTTCCAGTTTGATGTTACTGATCTGGTTTCTGAGCAGATCCCATCTCGCAACTTTCGCCTCCAAGGTTCCTTCGTGTAGTTCCAAGAATTTCTCCCAGAGCTCCTTTACAGAGTCGTAGGCTCCGATCTAGTTGACTTCTTGTGGTGGTAAGACGCTTAGCAGATGGAACTCTGCTTTACGTTTGCCATGAAATCGGTCTACTCCTTTTTGGTCCGGTGGTATTTTTCTTTGCCTTCAAGTGCTACAAAACTAAATTCCATTATTAAAAGTAAATCGAAATCAGTTTTTAAAAATACATCCATCTTCTTCTTCCAATTGGTGAAATCCCCCTTGAACTTCGATGGGTAGATGCATGATCCAGCCATCTTGTGCGCTTTATTCGGTGGTTAGTCTTCCTGAAGCCAACCTGGCTCTGATACCACTTGTTGGTCAGCTAGAGGGGGGAGAATAACCCTGCAATCAAAAACGAACCTTCCTTAAACTTTTATAGTGTAATTAAATCTAACACTTGCATGAACGGAATTAAGAAATTAAATAAAGAAAAATAAGCACAATCGATTTACTCGGTTACAACTGGGGAGGTTGTTAATCTAAGAAAGTTAAAAGTGTACTAAAAATCTCCTTCAGGTAGAGAAGCCTCTTTACAGCAATTTGCACACTCAATTATAGAACAGAACTCAAAAAGATTCAACTATAAGTGTTATCATTTATTTCCTAGGTCCAGGGGTCATTTTATAACCCCTGGAAAATCTTATCCTGGGTTGGAAGGTGCCTCCAGCAAGGCGCAATGGATAAAAGTTTATCCACTATCAATGGAAAAATCTGCCTTGTTGAAGATGCCTTCCATAAGGCTGGAAGACGCCTTGCCTTTATACTATTCATAGAAGGTGCCTTCCACAGAAGGCACGGAGGTGCCTTCAACTTCCTTTGAAGGTGCCTCCAACAGCGCTTACAGTCATGTTATGCTCTTTTACCGCTCCGATCGCCTAGGCTATTTCGGCCAATAGGAATTGGGCTCACCTAAACCCTTTTTCTGACCTTCTCCTCAAGCAAGCTTCCACA
>JBBMJZ010000074.1:9519411-9530943 GCA_037833815.1 Zingiber zerumbet
AAACTTTACTCTTGGTTAACTACATAATAATTTTCATCCTTCATGAATAAATTGAGAATGATTTCACACTAAACTCGAAAGATAAATTTTTGGTAGCCCTCATCCTATTTCAACATATAATCTCAAAAATGGAGTGCACTCACGCTACTCATACTTCTTGCATTACCATATGCTTGCTTATCTTCTACTCTCCATTACTATCCAAAGCATTAGAATACACAATTATGAATGTTTATCATGATGAAAATGAAGGCATGCATCAAATAAAATCAACGTATAAGTGTTAGAGAAAGAAAATAAATGAGGAAGATAAAATTCAAAGTTTTAGTGGAAGACATTGACATAAAAGAATGTTATATAGATACATTTCAGCCATACTTCCCTCTCCTCTTCTTTGAACTTACTACCCAATAACAAAAGAAAAATCTCTTAGAAGTTCAATTCTGAAACCTGGAATGACTAGAATATTTCAACATTCATTTCCGCAACTTACAGTTTGCATTTCAACAACTTCTGGAATCAGAACTTGGTACAAATCAATTTGTGGAAAATCCAAAGCTTTCAAAGCATTATACACTTCCCCCACACTTAAACTTCTGTCTGTCTCGAACAATTAAACTCATCAAGAGATCAACTAAGACACTCATTTTTTCCATCGCTGCTTGTAATATCAAGTAATTTTCATTGTATTCGTTTATTCAGGAATGATTTTTCAATTTGACTGCTTCATAAATGAAATGATACTCACCAATTCAATTTTAAATTCTGCTCTCCAAAATAGATTTCCTGCAATTACATTCACACTATTCAAACAACTCATAAATTTTCTTTTAAACCATTTGATACTTTCAAAATTTTGTTCAAAGCAATATAGAATGGCATAGGAAGAATTGAGACACTATTTGAATTTGTAAATGTAAGAAGCTCACTATTTTTCCTCACTACTTTGAGAGCTGATCACAAAAGATTGGTACACACTTACTTTAACTCTAAAACTGCATCTTGCTTTCCAGCTTACTGCCTTTCTTGCTTTTATGCTCATTCTCCAGTTTTTCTACTTAAATTTAAGTTCTTGAACCAGCTAAGTAATCTTAGAACCCTATAACAATATCAATTTCCAGAATTCATTAGCATTAGCATTCCACATTTTGCTCCTAAAATTACTGCCGCAAACAATGTTTTAGATTCAATCAGTTTCAGAAGTTCAGCTCTGCATTAGTGATAACCATGATTTTGTTACACTATTTTGAGTCATACATGCATGATTTAATGTCTTGTTCATAGATGAAACTTATATTTACATAACATTTTCATGCATTGTATTTATTCTTGGACTTAATTGTAAATTATCTTATTAATGTGTTATTTGATGTCAATATTTGATTATTATTTTATAAGCATCAAAGGATCTTGAACTCAGATTAATTTGAACCAAATTTGTGCTCGAATCGGAGTTTAAACAAGACGATCAAGCTTTGGAGCAATTTGGACCGTCTATCCAAGATCAAGAGAGATATGAGCTTTACATCGAAGATCTACTCCATTCGAGCCATGTGGAAGTAGATCACAGCCATTGATGGAGATCCAGAGCTTTTGATTCAAATCTGAGATGTTTGGACCGTTGATCAAGATGGAAGAATTCAAGACCGTCCGATCAGATTGGAAGCTTATTTAAAAGGCATGAGAAGCTACAGTGATCGTCGAGTTCGGGTGTTGTCTCTTATCGTGATTTTTGTATTGTTCTTCTTCTTCCCCCATTGCTCCCGTCCACATTCAAGATCTAAGGGCAAGTCTTCTTCACCGATGGCGATCTCTAAGCTGTCGGTGTTCATCATCCGAGGTCAGAGCACAACAGAGGGAGGTACCCCAGCCCGTGAGTTTGGATTCTGATCACTGTCGCCTTTCAGATCGAGGGAGGTTCCCGATCTACAATTTTCTCCATCCAACAGAGCTTGAAGGGAGGTACCCAGGAGTTTTCGATGTCATTCCGATATTCATTCCGCAGCGATACTAAATAGATTTGATCAATCAATCTAGTTAACTGATTCAAAGAATTCATCCTCTATTCTTCGGGCAATGTGATTACCAGTCGATTGGGGCTTGAAGGGAGGTACCTAGGAGCTGTGAGCATCTTCTAATAATAGCTGGGAGCTTGGTTATTCATTGTCGGATGCTTGAAGGGAGGTACCCAAGAGCATTTCTGTGTCAAAGCAGAGTGAGTAGAGTTTGATCTTAGGTTTGGGATGTGGAATGTGTTTGTTTCTATTGTACTTTGATTCACATTATCTTTGCTCAGATATGATGATCTAATAGCATAGTTTGCAATATACTTTCTGTTTTGAATTTTCCATTCCATTTACTGTAAATTTCTAGTTTCACTATTGGATTCAGCAAACCCCTTGTTCTATGCAATTGATCTGTTATGATTGGAGTGTTAATTGCAATCTATGGTTAGGTTTCTTTAGTTTGACATAATTGATCTACTATATTTAAGTGACAAGTTTGATTGGATCTATAATCTTCATTGCAAAATTCTGTCTAAACTTTAGAGGACTAGTGCAACGTAAAAATGAATATTTAAGCAATTGATCTGTTGTGATTGGACAATTGATTGAAGTTTGTGTATCTGCAATTGCCCTTTAAATTTTGACTCTCTGATTGAAGTATGTGTGATTTGACTGAGCACTAATACACCAGTTTATTTAGAAAATTCAAAAAAATAATTGAATCTAGAATTCACACGTACTTTTTAGTTATCTTTGAAAAAAAATACGACTTTGGACTTCTTACTATAACTCTTCTTTTGAGTTTAATGAGTTTCCAATCTTTATTAATTTTAAAGTATCATGTGCCATGTTAAATGGACAACATCAATTAGCATTCCATATCTCTTAATGACATATGTCATTAGCAAGTCAAATGAACAAACAACCTTTGAAATTATTGCTGTCAGCAATGTGCAGATTTACATTTCTGCATTTCTTTACTGCACAGATTCAACTCTGCAAATCTTGACTTCTACAATGGCTGCTAGAGGACAATGTTCAGTTTCCGAAATCATTTTAGTTCTTCACTTGGATTCCATTACTGCACAACAACAATGTCCAAATTCAGCCATGCTTTGTTTCTGAAAATTCAGAATTTTATTCCTGCACATCAACTTACTGCATTTATGCATTTTTAGCATTCTCTGCACTTATCCCATTTCATTTTCTCAACACTTGATATCCATTTTAAAAGTAGTACATATTAAGTGCACTGGACAACTCTCAGCTTTTGTAATTTTGCAGTTTCTACATTTGCATTTCAACATTCATATTTTAGCATTGCCATTACTGCACAATTGCATTTTTGAATTCTTCTTCAACTTTAATTAATTCTATTTCAGATTTCAGTAATGTTTTTGAAATTCAGTGGCCTTCTTCAGCCTTCCATTACTTCACAGTAGCAATGTTCAGATTTAAGCTTGTATCCGAAATTCATTCATTGTTCTTCATTAGCATTCTTAATTATATGCACATGTTGAGTAACTTGTGGAATTCTACTAAATAGCAACCTTGTAATTTCTGCAAAACAACAACCTTTAGATCTAGCAATGACTTTTTCTGAAAACAACACAGTAGTAATGCCAATCTGCATTTCTGTTGCATACAAAGTTCACTCCATAGTTTCAATCCTGATTAAGTTTTAGGATTTGTAACTTCAAAAACATTCTAACTAGATTCACCCAAGTTCATCTTGTAAGGAAATCTCATTTGACACTAAAACAATAGGAAGTTGAGTCCATGGTGTTGTTACTTCTGCTATTGCTTACTTTTTGGCACGAACAAGGTGAAACTACTACATTTTTAGTTACAGAATTTGATCAGTTTCATTGTCTATCAATGATGCTTCATTAGCAAAAAGGTTAAGATCCCTTTACAAATGTTAGACTCCTACAAACTTAACTGTAAATTCTCAGTTTCTGAAAATTTCAGAACTTGTATTCCTGCACCTCACAGCAATATTCAGATTTCTACACAATGCAAGCAACAAATTTCTGTGATCTCACTGATATGAAGCTGCTGATAAGAATTTTATACATTCTTGATAAAAACTTCCAAACCTTCTCAATTCTCCAATCAACACTATACAATTGATTCAACAAATCACATTCAAAGAAGCTTACCAAATGTCAAACAATGAAATCAATCTCATAAATACAAACTGAACTCAAAGCATTTTCCACCCTCTTGAAAGACCATTTTCTTTTCCAAGTCATTTTGAAAATTTGCAAAAATATTTTATGATTTTCCAACAAGAAAGGAATTTTGAGCTTTGAAAATTATTTTGAAAAGGCAGAAAACATATAAGTTGAAAGCATCTTTTTGGAAATGCTTTCAAAAAAAATATTTTAAAATTTTTATGAGAGTAAGATTTTGAAGCATTTTCAAGTAATTTGAAACATGATAATAGCTTTGAAAATTTTGTAAGAAAATATTTTAAAAAATAAGCCCTTGTTTTTTAAAAATAAATTGTTAATATTTTTGAAGAAATAAGATTCTTTTTAAATATTATTTTAAGAGTGTCTCCCCTTAACCTAACATCCTCTTAATTAGGACATCCTTGTTAACTACAAGGAAGACATCATATATATGTCTTAGAGGTTTGGGTGTGTTATGGTTGACCTATTGATTTAGAATCTATAAGTGATAGTCAACAATACAAGATGTATAAATTTTTGAAAATGTCTATATAATGCACTCAATTAAACATGAAATATCATTAAACTATAGGATCGATGACGTGCTAGAGGGGGGTGAATAATACTCATGGCTAATTCATTTGTTTATCGGAAAACATAAAGTAAGAACGCAGCGGAATAAAGAAAGACACAAAAGCAATCGCTAACACAATTTCTTTTACTTGGTTCGGAGCCTGCGATGATTCCTACTCCAAGGCCCACGATCGTTGATCGCTTTCGGTGGACAATCACTAATAGCTAGGAAATTCTTTATAAGTAAGCAATTATAAGTACAGAACTAAACAAAATATACTGACAATATAAGGATAAGTAAAAGATTCGTCGATTGTCGGAGCAGTAGTTGAGCGTTGTTGAAGTGTTTCAAAGTAGCACACAGGAGCGCAAGTAGCCTAATTTTCGATGTTTTCAAGTGTTGGCCAAGACCCCTTTTTATAGCCTCTTTAAACCTGATCCAAATCCTCTAATCTCAAGATCAAGTTTTGACTCGACCCGGATCGGTCGACCAAACCTACTGAACCCGCCCGACCTTCCATCCAGATGCAGCCTCTCCGAATAGAGCCTTCATTCTATTGACCGATCCCGTCGTTCGGTCGACCGATCAGCTGATGATCTTCGCCTCATCCGATCCGATCAACCCGGCTCGACTGAGTCTCTGTCTATCATCGGTTCGGTCGACCGATCTCGAGGTTCGATCGATCGATCCCTCGATCGAACCCGGTTTGATTTCTGGAAATCTGATCCTGCTGTACTAGGGATCAGTCGACCAATCTAGCCGTTCAGTTGACCAATCAAGGCTAAATCCGACCTTGCAAAACTTATTAGTTTCCTGCAAAATAGAATTAGACAAATAGCAATTAAAATGTAAATAAATAACTTGACAACCTTCAGATTGTCTGATTCTGACTTCATATTTCCTCCGAAAATCCTAGGTCAAACCGACACCTATTGTTCCCTCACCGTCCTCACCTATTCCTGTCAGGAGACGTTACCTGTTGCCAAACCGGTCCTCCAGACCGACTAGACTTTTGCTCAGCGCCCGAGACTTCAGGTCTTCATGCTAGATGTCCGCTCCATGACCCGTCCATACTTCCACCTGGTCTACGACCACCAGGATTTTCACCTAGAGTCCCCGACTCTAGGATTTTGTCCAAAGCGCTCGATCCACCAAGATTTTCCATCTAGGGTTACCACCCCCTAGGATTTTCCACATGCCTAATTGCAGCTAGGACTTTCCATCACCTAGGGTTACCGCTCCCTAAGACCTAGGGTTACCACCCCCTAAGGTTTTCCACCTGCCTAGAATCCACTAGGACTTTTACCTAAGACAACTTAAGACTTTCCTGCAAGCTCAATCAACCTTGTTAGATCACAAGACAACTTAACTTTAGGCCCTTTGACATAATCAAAATTTAGATTTGATTGTCTGGTGCTTCCTGCACCAACATAAACATCATTATGTGAATCACTATCTTGAAAATATTCCTATAGATTTTAGAAAACCTATTCAAAAATATTTTCAATTTAATTTTTCTAGCATCTCACTCATTCTATGTGTCTCAGTACGTACAAACACGGTAGTCTTATATGTTTTGTGAGAAAAGTTTTTCAATTTTAATTTGATTAAATTTAGTTGTCTAAGGAAGTTTAATCTTATGTTAGATTCAAACTTAACTTTAGGTCCGTTAAGCTAGTGTTTTCTAAATAAACTTTCAAACTATAGCAAGTCACAATGGACATTATTAAAGTATTCATGTACATAAGACAAAGCTTTTCCAAAACATCCAACCCAAGGAGTTTAATACTAGTCTTGGTCTAGCTCAAATTGGACTAAGATAGCTTTAGCTAGATCCACAAAATTGATTGTACTAGGTAGAATGCTTATAATTCAACCTAGGTATACATTGACAGAACTTCCTTAGTCAACTATTATCTCAACCCTTTCTGATACTATTGGTTAAAATTTAACTCCTTTATCCTAAATTTGCCTTATCTATTTGTTCTAAGGCAATTAAAAGTATGGATAGAATGCATGACATGGGAGACATGACATATTACAATTAATTAAAGTATGTATGAGTATAACAAGTTGAACATGTATAGCAATCAAGCAACTCATAACAATGAAGCACTTAAGAAATTGATTTCTACTCATGTATCAAATTCTTGATTTGAAACCTTTTATGTTAATCTCATTCTTGATTTGATACCTTTTATGTTAGTATCAAATGTATCAACCCACTTTAACATATTTTAATTATTAAATGTTATGATTTTATCAAGTGAGATTTTATTGATTGTTACCTAATTTAATGGTACTTAATTATATTTATATTTATAAATTTTAAGTTTACGTATTTGTTTCTAATTTATTAATTTTATTTTTTAAAATATTATTTTATTTTTTAAATTTTCTAAAACTTATATTTCTTGAGGTTAAAAGCTTATCTTTTAAATTAGTTGACACCAAGTATTAAGCTTATATTGACTAATTCTAGGAGCGACCGACTCGACTTCATAGAAATTTTTCACCTATTATTAAGATAAATCAAAAAGTACTCATAGTAGATGAATCATCAGTCCAGCTTTATTAGGTCAATCACTTATTAAAAAAAAATAAATTATTAGTTAATTCGTGAAAGCTGGTATTGAATCCTTGAATATCTAAAAAAAAAAATTGAGAAAATACTGTGTTGCGACACCAAAATTACTTTATCCATTATTTTCTAATCTCTCAATTAACGTTCTTTCTAATTTTGACTTCACCGTAAAAACTTTAGTTTTTCATTTTTTCCCTGAATTTTTTAATTTTAAAATTTTTATAATAATTTCTCTTTATTTCCATAAATTTCTAACTAGTACATTTTCTATCTCTACTTGGCTCAATATTTTTTATTTTTATTTCAATTCCAAATGTAATGGCGCGCGGAAGCAAATTTATAAAAAGCAAGTTATTAAAAACCCCTACAATTCACTTTCTTATTTTATTTTTATTTTTTCTGATATGATGAGTTTATTAGGAAGAAAAGTTTTATTTTACCCTTTTAAAATTATTAATTTAGTCACTTTCCTTTTACGATTCTCATAAGTTCTAAAAAATTTAAATATCCATAAAACTTCTTTTAGTTGTAACTATCGAGTGGAAAATTTTATTTTAATTTTAAAATTTATCAATTTAAAGTTTGTTAAGTGGAAATAATAATAAAAAAATCTATTAACTAATATGAAAGATTGAAACTACTTGCATGAGTAGTTTCAATCTCATTTTCATCTTAGTATTATGAATTCAACGTTACCGCATTGCGCAATGGATTATAATAATTTTCACAAAATGAAAAAAAAATAAATGAATTTTTTGTGTCATAAATTACACTAAAAGTAGATCCGCTACTTTAATGACCTATAAAGTTGACCCTATGGGTATGGAGAGAGGTTAATACAGGTATACAGATGGGAGGCGCATGATGGGATGAATATCAAGTCGTGAGTTCCTAGGAGATTCGACCCCTAATTATTATGATAGAAATATTATGTGTCCACTATCTATGCTATGTCCTAAGAAGAATAAAAGTACCATGCTCACAATGAAAGCACACAATTCTAATATAAAACTACATATTGTTACATCCGTCATAAATTTTATTTTTTTCTTAAAAAAACTAATGTTGATTATTCTATTCAATTTTATATTGATTATTACATAAACTTTACAATAATTTTCATTGTCCTTCTTAAATTAAGAGTGACTCTATTTTTTCTTAATAGAAAAGGACAAATACACTCTATAATCTAATAAAATATCCATATGTTCTATTGAGAGAGATTGCTAATATTGGTGATAACATTACATGCTACTCGCTTGTCACATTAGGGTTGTTCCCATAAAAGCAACTCTTGTTTACTAAGTCTCCATATAAAGGTAAGGATTACCAATATAAATGGATACATCATTGTTAGACAGTCTATTGTTGGAGATATTAGGGAAATTACATAATTAAAATTACACAAAATCAATTTTAACTTATCTGTTGAGATAATCTGAGCAGATAATCGCAGGCTGCCAGCGGGGCTGGTTCTATCAAGCTTCCGGTGGTCCAAGTTGTAGAGTTGATGCGGTACGTAGCAGAATTGGGAGTCGATCGCCTAATCGAGAAGAAAATTCGCTGACTAAGATACCGAGGCATGCATTTAATGTAGTTTTCTTAAAATAGATTCATCTCACCTCCGACTGTACTTCATGGTTCTCTTGGGTTGTCTATTTCCCAAGACACAACGGCAAAATCATACATGTAACTAAGCACTGGTTGTTCGTGGCGAACTGAGAATGCACACGTTGAAATCATTAGGTTGAAATTTCCAAAGGAATGTGATATTGACATTGATAATTAGTTATATGCAAATTCAATAATTTGCAAATTCCACAAATATCCAAGTTGTGGATTAATATTATCATTAAACATATTTGAGGAGAATCGAAGAATGTGCAATTGCTGTCAACTTTGACAAATCCATTAGGGTATATTTTTAGAGAATTTATTGTCACCGAGATCAACAACAAATAGCCAAGTACAATTTTAGTGATAATGGAAAATGCCCTTTTAAATTATTATTATTATTCTTCAAGTGGAGAACCCAAGATACACCAACTTGCCAAGAGAATTTGGAATTTCTCCCAAGAGCATATTGTTTCCCAAATTAATAAATCAAATAAATAAACCATTTCTCCGAATGTTTGGTTGTTTGATAAGTTGAGGTGTTGACATGCTTCCATTAATATGATTATGTGAGAGCATTAAATATTGTAATTCTGGTGTGAATAAAGTTGGTGGTAGCGGGCCTGAAAAATACATTATCAGATAGATTTTGCAAACCTAGCTAGGTTGGGTGACAAATGAGGAATTGGACCTTTAATAGATTTGAACCCAAATTTAAATGAAATAATTTGGTCAAACTCTCTAGGGATATTGGCAAAGTACCACTAATTTTATTTTGAGAGAGATCTAAAAAAACAATGATGGAAGGAGAGTTTCAAAATCATTCAGGCAAGTTGTCCTCTATATTTGTATTATACAACTTAAGATCTGGAGTTTGAATCTAAGAGAAATTAAGATAAATATTTTCTTCATGTGCTAGTCATTATTCCAAGAGTTAGTAATCATCCATAATTTATTTCCTCCATATTAACCCTTGAACGGATTGGCGGGGGAGAGGGGGCTAGCGTTGTCGCCTTTTGCCTATTTGTATTGTGCAAATCAATAGTCATGATGGATTTTGTGAACGAAGCCATGTAGGAAATCTATGACCTAATTTACTGGAACCAAGGCTAATTAACTCTAATTGAAAAAGAGGGGTCCAATTGTGGAAAAATACAGTATCTCTAGGGAAGGGGTTATAAGACTAGTGCAAGTACTTTGTTTAGGTTGGAAAGGTGAAACTCTGTAATATCACCTTAAATTGATGGAGAGGTCAAGATGACTAGTTTCCCAATCTCAAGAGATACTGTATTTAAAGTAGTTAAATTTCTTAATTCACTGGATATTGGACCAATTAGTTAACAATTATTAAGGTTGATAAGCTTGATAGATCCATAAGGGCATCCACAATGGAAGTTTTTACAGCTCCGTGATGATTCTCTTTCCTACATGTCATCCAAAAGTCTTAAGTTTCTTTTTTCATTTTTAATGGGGTCACACCAAAAAACTAAAAACTCATCCATCATTGGAGATGCTCTAAGGGCATACATAGTGATTAGAGCACACCACATTAGAAGTAAAAAAAATCTTATATCTCTCTCCACTATCAAAAAATCTTTCAACAACTCCTTTATAAGTCTCACACTTTTTATTATATATAATTCTCTCTCTCCTTCATATTTTACATTATATACCATTAAATTTTTATAAAATTTAAATTCATAAATTGCTAACATGAAATAACATTAATAATTAAAAAATACATAAATATTATAGTACATCAACTAAAAAGATATAAATTATAATAATATATAAAAAATAAACTTAAACACATCTACATTAGACCATGTCTCTATTCAATTTTTTCAATCATTTTCTCATGTAAATAAAGTTGTTCTGGTGTCATTTCATTTGTATCCTTCATAAGAATTTCATAATCCTTATGAAAGATCTCGGCTTCTCGTAAAACTATTTTTTTATTTAATATTCTTTAATATCTTGTCATTCTTTGTCGATGTTATGTTCCATTGTGTTGCCCTCTTTGCTTTAGATTTACCCTTTCTCTTCGCTCCCTTTTGCCCTATCGGATGAATGTGGACTTCAGAGTCATCTAAATCAACACTCATATTTGGATTTGATGTCGAAGTGTTTCCCCCTAATTCAGATGCACTTACCTTCTTGTTAAAGTAACGTGCAACTAATTGTGGAGTATATTTCTCATACTCTTTGAGAGCCCTCCATATATGCATATACTTAAAATCCTTGTTATTCTCCAACACATTCTCGTCACTCCAACCATTTTGACAATTAGTATAAAAATTATTATAGATTACAGAAAATTCATTTACCATTGGTGCAAATCTATAATAATGTGATTTCAGCCACTGATAGTTTCTTGTCATAGATCCAGTGAGGTGATGCTTATTGTAGTAATCAGCTATACGTTTCCAAAAAGCTTGATCCTTCTGGTCATTACCAATGATTGCATCGGTGTTGATAGTTGCCCATGACTTCGCATAGACCATGCCTTCATCAAGAGATCAAAATCCTCGTTTCGATTCATTTTTCTCCACCTCAACTTCACGCTCTTCTGGTGAT
>JBBMJZ010000074.1:9577577-9595430 GCA_037833815.1 Zingiber zerumbet
GATTTTGTGAAAGCATTGTACTTAACGGTATCTCTATGCTTCAGTGTGAGGGGAGGTTTAGTATTAATTGGTAAGTCCCAATTGGTTATTGTGTTCAGGTATAATGTTGAAGTCCTATATCTATAGGGTGTAATTGTTCATTTTTCTATTGAAAAATAATACAGTTTTGTTCCTCTTATATTTGTGTTGCAGGATTATATACAAAATATTCGGAGAAACTATACAAGAGATTTTAATAGTAAAGATCCAACAAAGCGGCAAATAGCAGTGGCGACCTACCTTATTGATAAGCTGGCTCTCAGGGCGGGCAATGAAAAGGTATCAATCCTGTGACCAAGGTGTATTTTTTTGTGTATTGTTGATCCTGTTAAATTGCTGGATTTTCGTCTTTTGTTTTCCTTCCATTTCTAAGTCATCTGGTTTAGCTCATGTTTTGCTGCTTAATATTAGACCACACTATTTCATCTGTTTTAATTATTTCAATGCGATTAACTGAATGCTTTGCTTCTGAAGCTATTGGCAATTAACACGATTAGATTATATCCACACTGAAATGCTAGCTGTAATTCCAAAGTTAGGCATTATATACCTTTCAGGACATTTTCTTATTCTTTTCATGTATACTTTCTTGCATGAGCAATTTATTATAATTTACATCATATGGCTAAGTGAAGGGGAGCCTTAGCGCAACGATAAAGTTGTTACTTTGTGACCAAAAGGTCACGGGTTCGAATCTTGGAAACAGCCTCTTGCAAAAAGCAAGGTAAGGCTGCGTACAATGGATCCTTCCCCGGGACACCGCATAGCGGGAGCTTCGTGCACCGGGCTTTCTTTTTTTTTTTTATGGCTAAGTGTAAGTTGTTTATCCTTTTTGTATAAATCTTTGTACAGGATGATGATGAGGCTGATACTGTTGGCTGCTGCACTTTAAAGGTGGAGAATGTTGAGTTGGTTCCTCCGAATATGTTGAAGGTAGCATCTATTAAGTAACACATTTCTCTATTTCTCATCATATTTTATGAATGATCTTAACTTCTTGATCTCTTCAGTTTGACTTCTTAGGTAAAGATTCTATTAGATACTTGAACACTGTGGAGGTCGAACCACATGTCTATAAAGCAATTGGTGATTTTCAAATTGGTGTGTTGGCTGCAATTTTTTTTTCTCGTTCACATTCTATCAACAGTATGTTTGAACATTTTTCATATGTTTCTTTTTCTTTTTGTTAGCCAAAAAGAGCAACGGAGGTAAGAAAGATAAGGGGGATGATCTCTTTGACTTGCTGGATACAAGCAAACTAAATGCACACCTGAAGGAACTCATGCCTGGACTTACTGCAAAAGTTTTCCGTACATACAATGCTTCTATTACCCTGGATGTTATAGTAAGAAACTGATTCTCAATCCCCATCAACCCATTTATTATCTGGCTTGTTTTTATATTGTGAGTTGGTATTTTTTGAAATTTGTTGCATTTTCTCATTATTCCACTTTAAATTATTGAAGTATGATGATGCAGTGAAGAATTGCTTGAAAAATCCAACTCTGACCATTTGTTAAATAAAAAATCAATTTTCTGCATTCACAACTAGAACAATTTCGTTGGGCTGTTGCATAAGTTTATGGATTTAGATTGTGGAGAAATCAATCTATTTCTTCTTTATTACATTTTTATGAATCCAAGTAATTCTTGTTTATATTTCATTTCTTATTTCCATCAATCTTCCTATATAAGTGTGGATCACTTTTTTTATGTTGATTTTATGGCAATGACAGTTGAATAAGGAAACCAAGGATGGTTCTGTGCCAGAGAAGATTACAGTTTATCAGCATGCAAACAAGGAGGTAATTTATATATTTTTGTTTTGCCTATTTATTAGTTGGTTGTGGTTATGATTCCTCATTTTTTTTTCTCCAATACAGGTTGCAATTATCTGTAATCATCAACGCAGTGTCTCCAAGTCTCACGAAAATCAGATGTCTAAGTTGAACGAAAAGATAAATGACTTAACAGTAATTTTTTTTGTGCTTTACTAGTTACACTGCCAATTTATATATTTCCTTTGATTACTCACTCAGCCTGCCATCTATATTGATGTTTTCCAAACAGTCCCAAAGAGATGAATTGATGATGGATCTGAGTAGAGCTAAGAAAGGGAAGCCTCCACTTAAAGATAAAGAGGGGAAACCAAAGAAGAACTTGGCCCCTGAAGTGTACTAAGCTTATGGAACTGATGAACTTTGTATGATCAATTTTTCTCTAAATACATCTGATCTAACGTGTCCCAACTTGCAGGATTCAGAAGAAGATTGCTCAGGTTGATGCCAAGATAGGAAAAATGGAAATGGATAAACAAATAAAAGAGGATCTGAAAACAGTTGCACTTGGAACATCCAAAATCAATTACCTTGACCCAAGAATATCAGTTGCGTGGTGCAAGAGGCATGAAGTACCCATAGAGAAGGTACTTGGTTTCAATTTTTTTTTTTTTAAGACAAATACATTGTTTTCGGTGTCAGAATTGCCTCTAGTTGAGTACATTAGTAAAACTGTTTCTGTCATTGCCTCCATTTATAATCCTTGGTTTTCATTATCTTTCCAGATATTTAACAAATCACTACTCGCAAAGTTTGCATGGGCAATGGATGTTGATCCTGACTTCAGATTCTAGGATATATTTTCCCTGATTGATTCTTATGCGGCAAAGAGAAGTTTCGAGCCATTGAACTTTCAGTTTCAAGTAAATTTCAACAATGCTAGAAGTCGTTCTCCTTCCACACATGCGATGGCAGTTGCCACGCGACACTCAAATATACATGTACTTTGATTCAAAACCATTAGCAAATTCAAGTTAATTTCCATGATTAAATTAAATGTCCAAAATGAGATTTCCTCCTTTAATTCCCTGCGAATGAACTTGTTGTATGAGCTAGTTATTCTAGGCATGAAAATGTAGCTAATTTTAGCGAGGATATTTTATGTTGGAATGTAAACTTGAATGAATGGAAACTTTCATCAGCTAGAGGCTATGATTGGATTTCAGAACCATCAAATATTTAATAGTTAATTACTAATCAATTAATGCACTATTCATTTTGAAGTATATAAATCTGAAACTTAAAAATCAAACAAGTCAATTTAGTAAGTGAATTTCAATAGTTACATGGCCGCGCCTTTTCTGTTGCCTCTGATAAACAATACTTTCAAAGCATGAGTAAAGCTTCTGAACAAAGTGTTATATTTGTTGATTAGAACACAATGTTATATTTGTTGATTAGAACACAATCACTTAGTCCACTCAAAGCTATGATACATGTTAACCAAGCCATAACATTTGCTTGAAATGCCAAGTCATTTAACAGAGGTGGTAAAGAGCATTACAAATGAAAAACTTCACCAGCTATTTTCTTTCAATGTCCCCTTGCTTTACTCATGATCAGGGACTGTTCATGGCTAATTCCCATCCGGAATTCACACCAGTCTCTCCCTCGAAGAAACAAAAATAACTTCGGGACATGAGATAGCTTGATGTTACTTTTGGCCTGCGATTCCTGGAGAAGCAGAAGCCACTCTTTCTTCTGCTACAACTATGTCATTGTTTCAACTTGCTCGAACAGCCTTGAAGGATCAGCAGAATGATCTTTTCTGAATCAAGAAATGTAAACTATTTGTGAGAAACATGAAGGTTATTACCATGGGTAACAATTACAGGAAGTCAGCGAAACAGTTCATAGATTCATAACAAAAATGGAATTGGGAGAAGCAAATGTTTTAGTTTCTTCTCAAAAAGAGAAACTTCGAGGAAATGACATCCTCTATTTTCCCTTCTAGGAAGATCGATGAATCAGAAATTCTAGAAAATGAAATTGTAAGTCTTTCATATGATTAGCTATTTAAGTGATGCAATGAATTGTGACAAGTTAAGATAGCAAAAGCTTAAATCTTTACCCGAACACTTGATTTCTTCATTGCATCTAATGACTCAATAATTTGCAGCTGCTTCATGACTGTAGCATGTAATACCTGAAACAAGCATGCAAGACTAAACAGATCACGGCAATAAAACTAAGATAACCCTTTAAGTAAAGAAAACTTACTAACACAAAAAATCTAAATGAAATACATAGCAAAAAGCTACCACGACAGATCAACCTACATGAGGTGATGCATAGCTATTTATGAAAAAAAAAAGGGTTGCGGGAGGGAAACTTGAATCAGAATGTGAATAAGGACAAACCCATAAATGACGCCAACATGTTACAATGTGCCATTTCTCCTGCACCATAGGCTTATGGACCATTTAACACACTAAACAGAGAGCACTGACATGGATGCTCATGAAGTAATTGTGTAACCAGACAAAAAATATTGAGGATGATACTAGGATGGTCAGAAATTTACCTTTTTGGTCTTTTCGAGGTCAAACTCAACATGTTTTATTCGATCCCAAGATTCAAGTAGGGCACGCTCTTTCTCAAAAGGGATTTGAGTGGGTTTATTGGTGAGCTCATCTAACATACTTTCTAGCCTCTGCAGTCGCTCTAAAACAGGAGTCAATTGATCTTCAATGATTTTCTCGGTTGATCTATGTTGAACATCTGAAGGACGGCTGTTGTTCAATCTCCCATCTTTAAAGCCAATCACATGGATAAATGATAGAACTTTAACAAGAAAAGCTATTATCAATTTTCCAAGAAACTGAAACTTAGTTTCTCTTGAATCTCTCCGGAGGAAAATGTGATTTCGAATGCTTAAATTATCTGGTAACAGAAAAAAAAAAAACTAAACTAAGAATTTTGAGGACCATAGACAAACAAGGATCAGGATATTTCTATAACCAACAGAGAACTGTTCCTAGAGGAACACAGATTGCGTGCCTTGTGGATTTGATGTTGCAATACTACATGAAGTCCTTCCTTGGTCTCCAAAATTAGATAATCTCTTGCAAGAAGTTGCTCCTCTTCCACCACAATCTATAGCTTTGTCAACCACAACAAAATGATCATCACAACTATAGTATGCTGCTGAATCTCTTGCTTTGATCTGCAATCATGGATGCAATTGCACTGAAATTCAATAGGCACAACACAATCTAAAACAAGTTTTTATTTCCTACCTATATGAGATTGTTATTTTGTCTGTTTAGATTAAAATTTGCATCTAATTATTCCTGCAGTGATAAAATGTAGGAATACTGATCTAACTACTTTTACACTTGATGTTTTTGAAAGGACATTCCGCCATTGCAGAAAATATTTAGGAAGAAAAATAACACAAAGTGTGATCATCACTAATTTCTTTGCAATGAAACAAGTCCTTTATGAAATGGAAGACTTATCAAGAAAATCTTTCAATAGAACAATGTAAAAATCTATTATTATGGGAGATATCAACTGTTATATCACGTACTTGTGGCAATATAGAAAAAAAACAACATTTTCTGAAAAGATTTCCTTTATAGCATTGCCATGTTCAAGAGTTCAATTCAATCAATTTTGGAGATGATAATCAGTGGAATATCATTAAGTAAAGTTCCAAACAGGATTACAAAGAGAACTCACTTCTTCACGAACTGGGGCTAAACGACTATACTCAACAGATCTAGAAACAAGATCATCAACATCAGATACAGATTCAAGTGTCCATGTACTACTATTTCTTCCCTGCAATGACAAGCATACTCAGTTGGACTAGTACTCCAAATGCATCCATATCAATGTCGGAATTGAAAGCTCATATGTTGAAATCTAGATCAGTAAATACTTGCCTTTGAAAGATATGGGCCAGCAAACACCTCTTCGCCACCTGACATTCTTCTAGTGTGCCTCAATAACACTGCTTCAGTATTATATGCACACTAAAATTTGAAGAGTGATAAAAAGTAAATAAGAGTGACTCCCTTTGCCCTTGAGCTTTTCAGAAAAAAAAAAACAGTACCAAACACTCAAAACAGACAAGGCCAATTATGTATTGCTTACTCTTCCATAGTGGGATAAAAACATGTGTAATTTCAAGCCACTCCTATCATGTTCAAATTTAGAAACTTGATGCTTCTATTAGATGTTAAGTGGGTAATCAAATCAGGTAATTTAACTAGCTGAATGTAAGAGAAAATTGTTAATGCAGATTACTTAAAATTAAGAGTATTTTATTAGTCACCTTCAAAACAAAAGCTGGTTTATTAAAAGTGAAATAATGCTATTCCATAAAGAAGTTGAATCAACCTTACCTAGTGGTCTCTTTGTCACAATCTGCTCAAATAAGAGAACTAACTCCTATTAAGAGCGGTTAGGCTCAACTGCTAGCCTGAAAAATATAGATCCAAATTAATAATAGTTCCCTTATTGATGCTTATAAAACCCTTTTATTAGCTCATAACTGTATAGCTGAGAGTAAACTTGGATGCTATAGTCTCGATTACTTAGGCTTGACATCTCCATCACTACTCAAAGTCCAATTCAACCAAGAAGCATCCATGGTCAATGACATGTGAAGACCAATGCCCAATGGTGGCTTCATCGTTACACAAGTTCTTTCCAGATATTTCATCATGCCTAGGATGAGCTTTGTTTTGATACTAATTGTCACAGTGCATCCTAACGAGAGAACTTCCATTAACATTATGAGATCCCATTACAAGCCCAAGCAGTAGTTGGCACATCTAAATTTATAAAACTTGTTCATTGATCTACCACTCTCTCTGAAGACTAAATTAGGGTGTCGCGCTCTTGGTATGATATTTGGTCTTGGCTGTTTCAGTTAAATTAAAACATGGGTGTAATGTGCAGGAATAATATTTCTACATATCTATAGAAGTAAACTTTACTTTCATAATGTGAGGATCCTTCCATGGTCCTTTGTTAGACATCAAACAGCCACCTTCAGCGGAGCATGTACATATGCCTCCCAAGAATTCTGGAAGTTGGCTGAGTGCAGCAATACAAATTAAATTCAGTAAATCATCAACAAGAAGAACCATCAATATCACCAGAGAGTAATGAATCAAACCTTGAGTCAATGACTTCAAGTAATGTACCTTGGTATTTAGTTCCCAATACCTGTGGGATAAAGTTATTAGCTGCATGTATTCTTCTAGATTCTAGACCTGCAAAGCTAGTGAAACAAATAACTCCAATCATAGGGAACATACATGTATCTTTGCTGTCGTCTTTGGATCCAGAAAACTTTTTACAGTATTCCATAGCAACCTAAAGCCAGGACCGGCATTGACAATGAACATCTGATGTAGAGTCTGCATTGCCGAATTGAATGTTTACATGTCGATATAGATGCATAAAAACAACAGATCAATGTTAAAGAATTTGAATGAACAAAATACCTCAGGATAATAATCTCCATCAATTTTCTGCATTTTAAGCAATAGCTCTCTTGCTGTCTTGCTGAAATTCTTCAAGCCCTGACTCAAACCGAACACTTAATAATTTCAGGAAAATCAAGCAAACAATTGTCTTGTTCCAGCAACTACAACATTAAATTATATGATTCAGCAAAAAAGATTTCTTTGTTAATATTCTGCATCACATCAACAATTAATATATCTGGATTCTGAAAATTAAATACCATACCACACCATGCACATCCAGAATTGTGGTTGTTGTGTCAATGTGCCTTTTTGCTGCAACAGAGCATGCAGGAAATTTCTCATGAAAAGCTTTCTCAAATTCCTGAACATGATATTTTATGTATCGTTCAACTGTGGTGATGCTCATAAGCTTATTGGGCTCCACCTTTCCTAGCCTTTCAATGTAGACAGGCCTTCCTCCTTTGTCAACTCCATGATATCCCTGAGGATAATGTTGCAAGACTTCCTCCAGCTCCTCAAACTTAAAGTCCTTGAATTAACAAATAGTGTTTTAAGTTGCAGCACTTAACATTTATTATAAATTATGCCACACTCCAAAATTAATTGCATTAGAGTTCAAGGAGATATAATTATGCTCTATAATAGATCAGTGAAACCCCCAAAAAATACCATCAATAATGCAGATATATCGGATTGATGTGGGAAAAAGAAAGAAAAAAAAAAGTATTGAAGATCTCAATATCAGAAAATCCTAATAAGATTGTCAAAAGTCTGGCTTCCAATTTATACTTCCAAGGAAATAACTCTGGATTTCCTAGCATAACTAGTTTTGTGCAAAATGTGGAAATTTCAGTATCTGAAGTGTCTAGTCATATTTATTCTATGATAATATTACAAGCATGGTTTGAAATTTCATTCTGAGATGTCCACTCATAACTTTGTATTAGCTCAGTGGGCATTGTCCACTCATAACTCTCATCAAAAGCCATTGAAAATAAAGACAAATGGAAAGACATATGAAAAGAAAGATAATCTGCTGAAAATTGCATAAGTGACGTGGAAGTTTGTCTGATGAAAACAAAAAACAGAACTATCTGGAAAGGAAACTCACATCCAAAATTGTATCTGCTCCAAATTCCTGTCTCCACTGAAGCATATCTGCCCACATAAGAGTTGCTTTCTCACGATCAAATTTTCTAGCTTTCAGAAACCTGCAACATGTAAAAGCTCACCCATAATCATTGTGGAAGTGCTGGAGACAGTAGCTACCAAGAGAAAATTCAAGTTACAGATACAAATGAATATGCTCATAAAATGAAGCACAAATTGCATTAAACCAAAAAAAAAGATTTCAGTTGGGTTGATATGTATTTTACAAGGCCATTAGTGGAAATACTCATAGGTCGTTTACTTCATTGTGATAAAATCCGCAGTTAAGCATACAGATCCACACATAAGGTTTTCAAAATAAACACTGTAGCAAATAGCAAAAGATTACACATCTCTCCTCTTCCAAAATTCTACCTGAGCAGCATGTGATAGTCGTCATGTTTATCAGGCAATAAGTCCCTAGAAATTAGCCCCTTGCGGAATGTGTATACTTCGTGCTCCTCTTCCAAATCCCTATCATCCTCGATTGAAACAGAAGAAGTCCTATTAACATCTCTCCTCTTCCCTTGCTTCTTGAGAGAATGTGTGAACTTAGAAGAAGCACTCAGTGCCTTTTTCTTTAAAGCTCCAATACTTAATCTTCGTCTTTCATCCTCAGAGTTCTCCGCATCGGATCTTCTTTCTTTTCTATCTTCCCAACTATGAGACACCTCAAGCCCTTTGACACAACAAAGTCAAATAATATAAAACTCCAGCATCAGTTCGTAATACCAAAGAAATGGATTGACCTGAGCTAGAGAAACCATACCGTATCAAGCTAGTGGATGGAATGTTGGCTGTATCAAGCTTTGGAACATTGAAACCTTTTCTTGTTGCCATCCTCTGTGCAAGCCCTCCAATTGAGCTTGATTTAGAGTCACCAAACAACTTCGGTTGAGGCGAGAGGCAATTAATGGAATTGGCTCCAACCTCACCTTCTGTTTCTGAGCTCACACCCACCGTTTGGTTTCCAGGGTTCCATGAAAGCCCCAAATTTCCATTCTCTACCAAGAAAGTTGGTAACGATCTAGAGCCAAAATCTTTAGTCGAAGAGCTTGACAATAGGGTTCTCGAGCTTGGATTTGGAGGCAGCCAGCTACCGATCATGCCGCTGTCATTTTCCATCTCAACCATTATCTATTCAGCTTTCATCCTAATTCAGCTGAAACTGGGGCGACGAGGAGGTACTGCACGACCACCTGCTGGAGGTCGAACTAGGGCTTCTTGGGCTTGAGGACGAGGATGATGATGAGAGCGACGACAACGGCGAGGAGGGCGAGGAAGGTGAGGAGTAGGAAGAGACAGCAACAGCAACCCTTGAAGGAGGCGGCGGAGGAAGAGGAGGAGGAAGGGGTGGCGATGGGCGTGCCGAGGTAGTGGCGCTGCCTCCGAGGGTCGGGCGGAGGGTGTGGGCGCTGGTGGTGGTCACCGTTGGGAAGGTTGTTGGGCATCGTCATCGCCGGCGAAATCCACCACCGCACTTCCCGATTCCTGAGAGGGGTCTGTGCGGCAGTGAAGAGAAGAAAAAGCCGCCGACCGGTGGTGAGGAAGAAGAGACGACCGGCGGTGGGAGGTCGTGTGCCCTAGCCGCGCGAGAGGAGATGTCGCGAACAGAAAGGAATCACCAGCACTGTGTCGTCGCATGGGTAAAAGGAAACGAAGTTTTCTCCTCCTTTAATCTGGGTCGTCCATATTGTGATGAAGATGGATGAAGATTCAGCCGTCAGATCTTGAGATAAGCGGTCTAGATCACTTAAGATTGAGATGATAACTTGACAGTAGACAACGTTTTTTAAAAATCGTTGTCGAAGACACTAAAAAAAAGACTAATAGACAACGCTTTTTACGAAGCGTTGTCTTTGACCCATAAAAATTACTAATAGACAACGGTTTTTAGAAAAGCGTTGTCTATTAATAAGAAAATAATGAAATAGACAATGTTTTTTCACTAAAAGCGTTGTTAAAAAAATAGACAACGCTTTTTAAAAAAAGCGTTGTTGTTTAAGTGTTGTAGAATCCTAATTTTCTTGTAGTGCTTATAAAGACCTCAGTTTTCGAGTTGATCTACACAAATTTTCTGATACATTACAAGTAGAGCCAGAGGGCTATATTGATTGGATCAATGAAGTGGAGCAGATCTTTAATTATATGCAAGTGTCGAATTAGATGAAGGTGAAGCTAATTGCCTTTAGAGTCAAGGGTCGAGCATTGACATGGTAGGAGCAGTTGCGGTGCTCACGAGACAGATAGGGCAAACCATAAATAACTGATTGTAAGAAGATAAAAAAAAAAGATGAGAGAGCACTTCCTTCCTTTTGACTATACCCAAGTTCTATTTTAGTAGTTTGAAGCAACCAAAATAGCCAACCTCTTCGCCCTTGGTATTCTCGTCCTTCATAGCAACAACCACCATAGGTTAATTTTAAGGCCCTTATCAAGTGTTATCGTTGTAGTGAATAAGGGAATAGGGCAAACCAATGCAGGAAACCTGTTTCTACTAATCAGAAAGGTAAAAAATTTATTGATCAAGGAAGATGTGAAAGAAAAGACGATAGCAATTGGCAATCCAGTGTATGAAGTTGATGGCGTGTTATACAGTAATGGTCATGAGACTTTGGTCGTTCACAAGAGTCTGCTGACTCTCAAGGATGATTCAGGGGATGAGTGGTTGAGAACTAATATTTTTCACATTACTTGCACCGTCACGGATAAAGTATGCAAGATGATTATTAACAGCAACAATTGTAAGAATGTAGTATTTGAAGAGGTTGTTTAGAAATTACAATTAAAGATGGAACGTCATCCTAAGACATATAAGTTGTCATGACTGAATAAAGATAGTGAGATAACAGTAGATAGACAATGTCTCATACCTTTTTTAGTTGACAGCAAATATTTTGATAGTGTTTAGTGTCATGTGGTAATTATGGATGCATATCATGTATTATTGTGGTGACCTTGTCAGTATAATCATAGCGTTATCCATGATGGATAGAAGAATACTTATACCCTTCACATTAAAGGAAAGAAGATTGTGTTGGCGCTGCGGCGAGAAGGAAGCACTCCAATTTCGATAGCCAAAACTACTAATCTATTTCTATATCCAGGTTTTTAGATGAGATAGAGCATGGAGATGTTGTCTATGCTTTGTTGCTTAGTCAGAATAGTGTCATAGTCATAGATGCTATCTTAACAACCAAAGTACAACAAATGATAGCAAACTACTGAATTGATGCTAGAAGATCCAACCTATGAGAGATATCCAACATCAGTTTGATCTTGTTTTAAGGTCGAGTTTGCCTAATTGAACAACATATCACCTTGGCCCAAAGGAGGTTAAAGAATTGCAGCTGCAAGTGGTGGAATTACTAGTAAGGGCTATATTTGTGAGAGAAGGAGCTCATGTACAGTTGAAAGGAAGGTTCATGGTGTATGTATGTTGACAGCTGAGTCAGCAACAAGATTATAGTTAAGCATAGATTTCTAATTCCCTACTTGGATGACATGTTGGATCATATATCTGATTTTAGGGTATTCTAAAAAACTGACCTTAAAAGCGGCTACTACTAGATAAAAATAAGACCTGAAGATGAATGAAAGACAATATTCAAGATGCAACATATGCTATATGAGTAGATGATCATGCCTTTTGGATTGCCTAATGTTCCCAATACATTCTTGAGGTTTATGTATCAGATCTTGCGGTCTTTTATGGGTAAGTTTGTGGTGGTCTACTTTGATGACATCCTCGTACACAGTCTGACAAGGGCATCCAACTTTGTTAACCTCCGTGGTGTTTTTGAGAGGCTGAAGACAGAGTATTTATTTGTCAACAAGAAGAAGTCTTCCTTTTTAACAACCTCAATATCTTTTCTAGGCTTTATTATGTCTACTAATGGTGTTCACCATATCAATCAAAGATAGACAGAATCTTGGAGTGGCCTCAGCAAGGACCTTGTACGATGTTAGAAGCTTCCATAGATTGGCTTCTTTCTACCATTGGTTGATTAGAAATTTTAGTACTTTGATTGCTCTCATCATCTAGTGTCTTAAGGGATATGATTTCAAGTGGTTTGAAGTGGTAGATGCTATCAACTGGTTAAAGAGAAGATAACTGAGGCACCAGTTCTAGCACTTCCTGATTTGATAAATTATTCATGATGAACTATGATGCATCCCACATTGAGATGAGTGGTGTTCTAAGTCAATTTAGGCATCTAGTTGTTTTCTGCAATGAGAAGCTATCTAGATCCAAAAAGAATTATTCTATCTCCAACTTGGAGTTCTATATCATTGTTCAATCTTTGAAGCATTGACGTGACTACCTAGTTACAAGGAGTTCATTCTATTTACTAATTACGAAGTCTTAAAGTACATCAATAGTCTACACAAGCTGAGTAGGCGGCATGACAAGTGGATGACTTATTTACAAAAGTTCACCTTTACACTGAGACACTAAGCCAGGAGCCTAACCATGTCATAGATATCCTGAGCCATCTCCTTTTATTACTCACCACCATGAGTACCAAAGTTGTAGGCTTTGAGGTTTTTGCTGACATGTATGCAGTTGACCCTTCATTTGGAAGAATATTCTAGAAGGTACACAATAGTCGTTGTCATGATTTTATTTTGTATAATAGTTACTTGTTCTGTGTATAGTTGTGTTTTTTAGATTGTTCACTAAGGCAGCAAAATTATCAATGAACTTCATAGTAAGGGGCACTTCGGTCATGACAAGACAATGACTCTCATATTTGCTAATTTTTATTTGTCCAGAAATTAGGTCCTCCTATGTTGATCCTACATCATAGCGGTCTAAAGGTATTCTCACCAATGCAGGCTTATACACTCCTTTGTTCCTTAAGCTCCTTGATTTGATGTCAGCATGAATTTTGTATTGGGATCAGCATAGATCCAACAAACCTCAAATTCTATTCTTGTTGTGGTTGATAAGTTTTCAAAGATGACACATTATGTAGCTTATAGGAAGACTATGGATGTTGTCTAGATTACCCATCTTTACTTCAAAGAGATCATATGTTTACATGACATTTCTCAATCGATAACTTCATACCGTAATACCAAGTTCATTGTCCATTTTTGGAAGAGTTTATGGGAAAAACTAGAAAAATAATTGAACTTTAGTAGTGTCTACCACCCCCAAACAGATGGTTATACTATGGCGGTGAATCATTGTTTGGGAAATCTTTTGAGGTGTTTGGCAGGAACTAGGTTGAAGTAGTGGAATTTGGCATTACATCAAGTAGAGTTTGCCTATAATATATCGAGAAATAGGACCATAGATTTGAGTCCTTTTGAAATTATCTATGGGCAGAACCCAACCGAGATTTTGGAATTAACAATTGTTCCATGTGTAGGATCAAATTTAGTCCTAAGCAGATGAGATCGCAGAGCATATTTTGGGCATTCATGAGTAGGTAAAACTGACAATTCTTGAGAGCAATATCAAATACAAGTTGATAGTTATCATCGTCAAGTACTTTTTGAGATCAAAGATTTTGTTTGAGCCATATTAACTCATGATCATTTCCCTATTGGTGAGTATAGTAAGCTAAAGGATGGGAAGATTGGATTATATAAGATATTGCAGAAAATCAATAACAATGTCTACAAGTTGTGTCTTCCTTGTCATTTGAAGACTTCTGGTATCTTCAATGTGAAACACTTGACTCTTTATTATATGGATACTGATGATACTACTACGAACTCGATGATGAGTTCTTTTCAACCCGGGGCGAATGATGCAGGACCAACATAGGAGGACTCAATTTTTAATGGGTCATAACTTTTGACTTGGATATCATATTGAGGGTATGTTTGTGCTCAATCATAGCTCTTTTACAGTTTTACGTTTGCTATTGGGTGGAATCTATAACCACCAAGTTTTGGGTTTGGAAAATACTGTTTAATACATTTTTAGAGTTGTCAAATGCCTTTTTAACTATTTTATTAATTTCTATTTTATGGTTTTTATGGTATTTTTGGTATATAGGGTATTTATGATTTAGGGTTCGTCTATATATGCATCCTGATTAGCTATTTGAGACATTATCCTTAAGATTGAATAAAGTTTATTTTTTTTGGTAAAATGAAGAGAATGGTGGATTTCTTTTTATTTTCGGTGGTTTCTTTTCTTATCTTCTTCTCAATCTCCTTTTCTTGTCAGTTTATAGAATAACCGTCATCTTGTCCGGCGCCAATCAATTACTTAGTTTAAGTCAATGGGTCAATTGGGTTTAATGATTTAGTCAAACTAATTGATCTAGTATGTTGAACAATTTGATTAGCTTAAGTAAGCAAAATTTTACATGCTCTTTGTTTAAGACTTTGAATCCTCATGTACGTGGTTGTTAAGCATGTTAATCATGCTTTTAAATTTCCATCTTTATAAATTATTCACATTATTTACATTTATAATATTTTATAAAATTTTATAATATTTAATGTTATAAACATTATAATTAAAACTAAATGTTTATCAATAAAAAACTCTTTTATATATAAAAATGTTTTTTATAAAAAATATTAATGAAATCATTTTCTTCACTTATTTTTATAAATTCCTCCACTTTACTAATAAAATTTTCTTCGATAATTTACGGAACCACACCTAAGTTTATAGAATATCTAAATTATGTCCCCGGGGCCATGGTGTCGCGGTAGGATATACAGGTTGTCTCCCAGGCACCCACAGTTAGAATCTCAGCTACGACTTATTTGTAGGAATTTTTCCTCCAAATGGGGAGCGTGATCAAAAGATGCTGAGCTTCTGGACTGGCCACCACGTGCGCTTCCCAATTTACATGTAGTCATTTCCCATTTTACGTTCCTTCTTCATTACAATTACCAATGGATTGTTACATATATAACATACCTAAATTTTTGGAGTACTCAAATCATGTACATAAGTTTGGAAATGACAAAATCATGTAGTTATTTTCCCTTTTACCCCTCGACCCCTTCTACATTAGTGTAACTAATCGATTGCTATAGTATAGCAATCGATTGATTAATACACACAAAATCATGTCTTTGAGCAGTCAACCGATTACATCTGAAAGTTGATGATGAACCAAAAGAACTCCGAATCATTTCAAATCAAGGCCGATATACTTGTCTAAGACTCCTGAATATATTTATGCCCTCAAATATCAATGCAACACAAGATATTGAGAGTATTAATTTATTCAACTCGTTCTCAAAATGAACAATTTATTAGGACCCTGTGAGTTAGGTGATGAATAGCTTCAATTGCTTCATCTCGATTATGGGTTCGTCATTTATATGTGCGGTAGAAGACTTGAATCAAACTTGATGTCACATGCACAACATCTTGATTTTACTTGATATCCCCGTTTTAAGGTGACTAATCCAAGGCCTAGTTCTAGCGATTTACCACCACTAAATTTTCTCTTTCTCGGCTTTCGGAGGCGGAGAAACCACTTACAACACCCGTTGTTACAAAGCAATACATCACAAAACAAAATAAAAATACAAATGAAAGTGAAAATAACTTTACAAGTGAAACTTTGCTTTGCTTGCTTTGTTGTCACTTTGGATTGCCTCTTGGTGGTGGAAAATGTAGCAGCACTTCATTTCCAAAACCTTAAGAATCGACATTTTCTCCTTCATGAGAAAACCTACTTATGCGATCATTGTTGGGTTTGATTTTCGTTTAGAAATTGATAGCTTGCCATCACCAATTGATTGATACATCAGATCCGACCGTTTACACCTATAAAATGATTATCTTTTACTTGACCAATCGATTAGTGAGTCTCACCAATCAATTCTTTGCCTCTTGTTGAGTTGGCCAGTTGATTCGGGAGTGCTATATCTATAGGACCGATGCATATGAGAGAGGGGTGAATCATGTGATTTTAAATACTTTTCTTTTTTGATTCTTAAAAGGAATATATAGCGGAAAAGCAAATAAACTAAGACGAGATAAGAAATGAAAACACAATCGGTTTACTTGATTTGGAGCCTTTGGCGACTCCTACTCCAAGATTAAGGTCCCTCGGACCATCGATGGGCAATTCACTAAATTCTCTACCGATAAACTCCGAGTAAAGTAATCGAATGCAAGAAGAAACTAGGATAGTATAATAAACTACACTTTCTTTAAGCAAGTATAATAAAAGAATAATATTAAATTTGTTACCAACACAAAAGATGGAGATCTGGATGTACTCGTTTGTTGGTGTCGGTCTGTTGGTAGTGGTGGGGCTTAGAGCAGTCACAACAGTTGGAGAACAAAGCGGCAAAATGAGCGTTTGAGCTTGTATTGAAGTTGTATTGTGACTGCTGGTCAAAGGCCCCTTTATAACCATCTTCGGGTGCCTGGACCACCCCCGAGGGCCAGGATCGAGGTCTATCCAATCCTATTTAGTCATTGATTTATCCATATCTAGGCGCTTGGAATCGGTCTGGGTGCTCAGACCACTGATGCGTCCACGCCTTGTCGAAGCTCTGTCTCTGAAACTTCATCCATCTCTAGGCACCCGAACTGGTCTGGGCGCTTGGACTCTTACGTGTGATGGGCAATCAACATGCACTTTGTCCATGCACCCGGATCTCACAGCACCTAGATCCTTCCCAAGCTCTTAGAGACCCTTTTTCTAGCCATCTAATTTTCTACATCACAAGGTTAGTACAACCAAGAATAACATTTAAAATAGAGTTAGTACAATATAAAAATATGATTAATTTATAACTTAAATCATGTCTTCTCAAGACTGGTATCTAATTATAGTCTCAGCTTAGACATCTGAAATGACTCTAAGGTGGACCGTACATATAGTCCCATCGAGACTCTTCCTCACCAGATCTCTCTCCTCCAGTAACTTATCTTTACTTACTATTTGCAATCACTTGACTTGCCTCTTGACCCACCAAGTCTTCCTACTAATTGTCAGGTCCACAGAACTAACTAGATTTTGGCCAACTGTCAAGTCCTGCAGACCCAATTAGACTTCCTGCCAAATATTAGGTTATACATTAACCTATCTGGACTTCATGCTAGTTATCAGGTCCTCTGACCTAATTGAGTTTCAGCTTGGTGTCAGGTCCTCTAGACCAGTCAATTCCTCCACATTTGGTTAAAAAAGGTTAATCAAATATAACATCTAACTTTAATCCATTTATTATTCATCAAAACCTAAGTTTAATCATTGATGCTAATTATACCAACAATATCTGCCCATAATAAGCTACCAATCTATTGCTCCAATTGATTGCTCAAGAAGCAAACCCTAAATTTTGGGTTTAGAGTTTACCAATCGAATGCTACTTCCTACCAATCGATTGTTAAACCCTATTTTAAACATTTCAAGGTTGAATTATTATCTTTCTTGGTA
>JBBMJZ010000074.1:9645982-9661938 GCA_037833815.1 Zingiber zerumbet
AGATCCCAAGATTAATATAAAATTCAAACTATCTAAATTGTTCAATTGAATTTTGACATAAAGTCTTAGTTTTGGCTTCCTCTTGATGTATCTGGCCATACTAAATGATAATACATCCCTAGAATTAGTTTATATGACATCTATACATCTAAAACCAATTTTCATGCGCTATGAACTCAATTCATATTTTCTTGCATGAAACTCAACCCAATTGTGTCAATTTCTTGGATTTGAGACTCAAGTCTGTCTCTAAACCGCTTTAGCACATTTGATAACCCATTTTGAGTCCTAAGCATAGTTCTCTTGAGATTCATTTACTATATATCCCAAAGACTCTTTGAGCTCCCCCTAGAACTCTTAGTCTTAGCCACCTCTTTAAGTGACTCATTCACTATGGTTAGGCAACTTCGGTGCACCTCGGGCGATACTTGGCATACAAAACTCACCTTCTTAACCTTAGACACCTTGTCTTTGTTTAATTTCTTCTTGTCTTTAACCTTGGACACCTCATCCTTGCGATAATTATATGTCACCCTAGCATATTCCTTCTTATTAGTTTTGGATGACTCTCCCTTGTCTTTGGTCACACCTCCCTTACCAATGTCATATGCCACCTTAGCACTTGACTGCCTTTTGGTCTTGAAGGGACCCAATTTGATATTTTTGGGTCTTTGACCACCCAAATACATATCAAGTCCTTTAGGTTTAATAATGAACCTCTCTAGGATTTTCTCCATTTCCTCAAGCTTTGCCTTTAAGACTTGATTTTTCAACTCTAAGGTTCTAACCCTAGAGTCAATATGTCCACCTTGGACATCCCTAAACCTACCCACCTTCCTAGGTATATGTCTCCCCTTCTTGGGATTAATACCTAGGTTTTCAACCATCTTCTTTTCCTTAGGCAAGGTAGGTTGTTTCTTTTTAGGTCTATCATTTGAAAATAATTTCCTAAGGTTATCATCTACATTAACCCTATTTCTATCATTATATCTAAAACCATAAATATGCATGGAAAAATAATTCATATTATTTCTAACATGCATGAAGGAATTTGAATTTGAACTAGAATTCAAGTTAGAGTTTACCTCCCTTACCCTTGAAGCTCTCTTCTTCTCTCACTTCTTTAAGTGCGCCAATTTTATGAGCTCTCCTTTCCTTGAGCACTTTGTGTGGTAGTGACCATACTCACCACACGTGAAGCATCTAATATGTTTTTTCTCTTTCTTCTTCTTACAACTCATATTAGTTTCTAAATTAACTTTAGTGAGTTTAGAGTTTACCTCCTTTACCTTCTTAAGCGAAGGGCACTTACTCTTGTAGTGTCCTATCTTATCACACTCAAAGCATTTGATGTGGCTCTTCTCACTCTTCTTGGTAGTTGAGGTTGAGGGTTGAGCTTCCAAGACCTCCTCATCCTTGGATTGCTCTTCTTCTTCTTCTTCACTTGAAGATGTGGATGGTTCCACTTCGTCCTCCCTTGAAGATGTGGATGATACTTCCTCATCTTCCTTCTCCTCCTCGGATGTTGAACCCGTGTCAACATTCGATTGACCCTTCTCTTCTTTGACCAATGAGTCCTTCTCCTTGGGCTCCTCATTTTATTGGATTTGTGTAGGATTCTCATAAAGCACAATTACCTTTTTTTAAAGGTCGCTTGCATTCTCGTATTCACCTATATTTAATACCACATTAGGAGGTAATAAATTAATTAAAATTCTAGTTACCTCATTGTCCGTCTCTAATTGCTCCCTTTGGTCCTCGGTCCAATATTGAGGTCGGAGACGCTTTCCCTTCTTATCTGTTGGAGCTTTAAACGGTTCTTCCAATGCAATCCATTGGTTTCAATTCATTTGGAACCACATCTCCATGTGCTTCCTCCAATAGTAGAAGTCCTCGTGCTCGTTTGGAGGTGGGATTTGGATGTCCCATCCTAGAGGACCTTCTGACTCCATCTTCTTCCTCTAGCACTCGCTCCCTTGGCAATTAGTGCAACAAGAGCTAGGGGTGAATAGTGACTCACCCAACATTTGCTTCCTACAATGATTAGTATGCACAGCGGAATATAAAAATAAATATTAATAAGAGAAAGTAAACCTAACACATTGATTTAACGTGTTTCGGAGATAAAGCTCCTACTTCACGACTGTCCGTAAGTTGGACGATCCTAATCCGTTGTGGATGACTCCCCGGAAATCTCCGGCTAGCTCAAACCTCCTTCTCAGTGGAAAAACCTCACCACAACCTTGATCCAAACACTCTTAGATCACAAGAAGAGCTTGGAGGCTTTAGAAGACTACTAATAGGGGTTAACCACCTCTATTTTGTCAATCATGCCCAAGCACCCCGAGCTCTATTAAATAGAGCTCGAGAGGAAAACACTAAGCTATTTTTCCGCGACCAGTCGACCGGTCCTTTAAGTGAAGTCGACCGTTATCCAATAGTCGGCTATCAGTCGACTGCTATAGAGTACCAGTTGACTGCTACAGTGTCGTTATAATATCGCTACAGTGCTTCTACAGTTAATCCTAAAAATATAGGATTTTACCCTGAGTACAATCACTCAGCACTCGTCCTCACCTGACCAACATAGACCTAGGCTTCTAGCCTCCTCCATCAGCCTCGCGTCCCTCAGATGTCTCCCCATCCTTCACGTCTTGCCTTCTGGAACTTCCTTCGACCTTGTCCTTATTGTCGGGTCTTCCTTTACCAAGAGGTTCCTCACCTTCGGGACTTCATCCATTACCAAGTCACACTTAGATTTATGTTGCCAAGACTACATACTTGGACTTACACCGCCAAAACTCATCCTTGAACTTTTCTCCATTGCCAAGATCACACTTGGATTTTTCTTATTATACCTGTATCATGTACACTCACAATGCATATCAAATACAACAATAAATCTAACTTAAACCTTTGCCCAAACATCAAAACCTAGGACACCTAGATTTCTCTAACAGGCCCCTCCACTGGAGTTCCTGTTGCCATGTTCCATGCCCCTCCCCGCCAATGTGAGCCTCCCACCACCGTTGAGCCAGATCTAAGCTCGCATTCTACCTCCCAGAGGACAATCATGGTGCGGGCACTGTCTGAGGTGTCAACGAGGTAGGCTCCGAGGATGACCTCTTCTGCACTTTCATCGATATTGAGAAGATGGGGTGCAAGCTAGAGGCCAGCGGATTCGGGTTGGAGGGCGGGAGGGAATGCACAGATCGGACAGCGGAGAGCTCCAGGTGCGACGGGGAGAAGAAGGTCGGTGAGAACGCCGCGAGAATGGGGCCCAAACATAGGTATAGCATTTCTGTCGATGAATCGTCGTCGGCGGTGTCGTTGAATAGCAAAGGTGTCACGATGAGGCTCAACGTCGCGACAAGGGAGGGTGCTGCAAGAGAGGGAAGGGTGCGATGAGGGAGGGCACGACGAGAGATTGTTGTGGTGCGACGAGGAGAATCGTGGGGCAAAAATGACGTGGATGAGAAATAATTGTTTTTTAAAAACAATGATGGGATATGCCATGTGTGTGGTCTGTATGGTTCTATATGAAAAGGTCCGTATGCTATACACACACACACACACACGGGAGATTCAAAATACCATGTTGGATGCTTGAGTGCAACGGGGTGTCTAAAATACCATGTTGGATGTCTGAGTGTAACGGGGTGTCTAAAATACCATGTTGGATGTCTGAGTGTAACGGGGCACTCAAAAATTTTTGGGCTATCTCATTGCACTCAAACACTTAGTGCAGACACGCATGAGGGGGTGTAAAGGTAACACCTTCCATATAAACCAATGAGTATATGTGGGGGCGTCAAGTGTTCCAAGCATCCCGCTACACTCAAGCGACACTGACGCTTGAGTGTGGACGTGTGTGTGTATTATCATTTAAACAAATTTATTTGATTTTTTAAAAAAAAATATAGTTTCATTTTTTATTTACAGATATTCAAATAAATACTAAATTCATGCGTTTGGAATTAGGGGGTGTATTCAATCTTAGATTTTTAATTACTTTCAATGACTTTTATATATTTTAAAAGTCTAGGTGTATTCAATCTAGACTTTTATAAACTCTATAGAAATTTAGTGATATTCAAATTAGATTTTTATAGAGTTTTAAAAAGTCATATGGTATTGAAACTTGACTTTTTAAAACTCTATGAAAATCTCTTGGTATTTAAACTTTTATGGATTTTCATGGATTCTTTTAAAATTCTTTAGGTATAAACTTTAAGCCTTTAGTAAACTTTAAAAAATAACAGAAAAAGTCATCTATTTATCATTGATATTTCTATGGACTTTTAACCCAACACGTCTCTCTTTTTTCGACCATTGTTGCCTCTCTTTACCCTTCCTCCACGGTTATGCCTCTTCCTTACTCCTAGATTGACCTTCTCCGCCGTTGAATCCGAGCTCCATTTGGTAATCAAGCACTCTCTTTCCGTTTCCTCGGTACTTCTTCTATCTCTCTCGAAGGCAGGTGAACATCTATTGGAATTACACCGTTTGACTTTATTGTTTTAGTTTGTCTGGAAGAAATCGTGGTGCTTTGTATTTTTTTTGAATCTACTACTTGATTATTGTATGATTGCTGATTTGTATATGTGCATATTGTTTATGGACATATTTTGTTTGTATATGTGATGGAAAAAATTAATAGATGAATTTTTGGCATGCGATATGGGATACTCATTTTTTCTTCACGTAGTGAGAGTTAAAACATAAAGATTTACAAAAGGTTGAGTTTATTATTTATTAATAACATCAAGGAATAATTTTAACAACTTTCATATAAACTCAAGTGAAAGAAGCATTGTCTCACTCTAACAATTTTTTTTAAAAAAATACTTTTGTTATAATATTATGATAGTATACCTGTTATAAATAGGAAATCATTTTCTTCAATATTTCTTTCTAAATCATAAGCTTTTGCCTTCGTTTAGGTTCAATAATTACATGGGAAATTAAAATATTTATAACATCAAGATTACTCAGCAACAGTTATGGATACATTTCCATCAATGAATTATTTTTAAAAAAAATAAATAGCTACTGTATTTACATAGATAAATATATTTTCAGCAAAGAGACTTTTACGTCTTTTTACATGCAGAAAAGACAACTTACAAAATATTTGAGGACACTGAAAGTTCACACTTTTTACATGTAGTAAAAACAACTTACAAAATACCCGAGCACACATGAAAGCACACTGAAACACGCATAGCCAGTGAGAGAAGTGGGGGAGGGGATGCCTTGAGAGAAGAGGTTTGAGAGTTTTTTACAGGCAAGAGTAGAGAGGGTTTGCTTGGAAAAGAAGGAAAGATGGGAGAGAAGAGAAGAGAGGGGCCTGGAAAGAGGAGTCTTGGTGAGGGATAGGTGGAAAGTAATAAGAGAACAGAAAAGAGGGGTTTGGAAGGAGAAGGCTTAGTGTGGGACAGGTGGTTGTCATTTGTCTGGGTGGACATACTGTTGTGTGAATAGAGAAAGACGTCATGGATGGCGTGTTAAACATGGGAGGTGTTACTGGTGTGTGAATGGAAAAAATATCATGGATGACGTTTTTAAGTAATCATGTTGCCATTAAGTTTCCATTAGGTTATTGTCACCTATCAAGTCCAGAGAGGGAGTTTGTGAGCTTCCAGCTAAGTCTGACTGCATACTTCTGTGAAGTGTTGCTCTGTATGCTCTGGCAGAGAGGACAGAACTGGCTAGTCACTTTTGACAGTATCTCTCAGTTTTTCTTTGATAATGTTGGAGCAAAGTTGTGCGTTGTGTTTTAAAGAAAAAGGAGAAAAATCTAGTGCCCATATTTTTTGGCCAGTATATTTTTTTAGTATAAGTTTTTCCTACTAGGACGTAATTGTCTGGGTCTGTCAAATGGTCCCAGGCCCAATTAGTTTCTTGTACAAATGCTCGCAAGTGTTTAGTTGATCTACAAAAGTAGGAGGTGCTTTCTAATCAAGATCTGGATCAGAAGGATAATCTTTAAGTTCTGTTTGAATACTTCCAACTTCATTGATGTCTAGTTTAACTAGATGTTTAGCTGGTTCAGTATTAAGGTCAATCCATTTAGGAGGAGAGCTGTCAAAGGTACATACGACAAAAGTTTCTTCTTCTTCTAGAGTTAGAGAAATAATTGTGCCAAGCTTTTTAGGAAAATCTTTGACAGAATCTGGATCATGTATCCAAATTTTATAAAGCAGGTCATAGTCCATTAGAAGAAAAGGAGTAATGAGCCTTCCTTTGTAAGAGGTTGATTTATACTTTTCATAGTCAAGGTTGACTTTGCAGAAGGAATATAAAAGCTGGCATGGACACCCGTATTTAGCAGAGTCTTCACAAGTTGGGCCAATCTTCTGACATTTGAGTTTTGGGCCAAATTTTACTTCATAGACAATAGTTATCCCTGGAGGGGGATTTTTATGGAAGGCTTTCAAAGCTTCGTATAGTTTAATAAAAGTTTGTAATGTAGACTATTTTGCTAGGTTTCAAACATAAGAATTGATGTCCTCAGATATGGTATTGGGCAAGCTTAATACATGAGCTACGGAAGTTCTTTGAGCGAAGGTTGTAGCAACTTGTTGTTTTAATTGAGCAAGTGTTAAGTAGTTAGGCTGATGTGGCTTTTTTTTTGTTATTGCTATAGAAGAGGAAGGAGACCCATGAGTTCTTTCAGTAATTTGTGCATATGTAGAAATGTCTTGAATTTATGGACTAGGAATCTCCTGAGTTTGTGAACTAACTGGGTTTGTCATCAGTGTTATTGTTTTTAATAAAGTACTAATAAAAAAATTAGCACCAAGTTGGACTCTTGCAGCATTAAAAGTTTCTTTAAGTGAATAATATCCTTTAAAGAAAGAATGCTCTAGACCTTATATGGCCAAATTTGTTTCTTCCCAAGTAGCATATACCCCATCTTGTGGTCCAGAGAAGGCGACATAACAAGAGAATTTCTTGCCTGCTAGCTTCTGTATGGTTGTTAGAAAATAATTTGTTAAAGCATTAATAACTGCTATCTTATGTCCAAACTGGCAGGAATGATTAGAATGTGTCAAATGTTATCAATAAGACAATGTTGTATTTGGTCTAACTTGTCACTGAATATAGAGTGGAACTGATTTTCATGTTGTGTGAACTGTTGTAATTCTTGATTTCCAAACCTTAATGTTTTAGTAGCAAATGATGTTCATACCTTCCTTGATCTATCCATTATCTAAAAGAAATGAGTATCAGTGTAATAAACGGGATAAAATATTAGCTAAGGAATTGTTAATTCCTTTTATATGTTCTCAGTGAATGCGTAATCCTTTATTAATAATAGTATCAGTGAATTTTAACCATCTTTTAATCCTTAATCTTTTTCGTAATCCTTTAGTTTGCTGACTGCATTTGACTATAGCTTCACAATCTATTCTAACAGTAATTTCTTGTTTATTGCAGATGAATAATCTGAAGGCTTCTAGACAATAAATAACAGCTAATATTTCAAAATCTAGTGAAGTTAAATGTCCTTTTTCTTGAAATTTTCCAGAGGCATACCTGTATAAGATTTCAGTAGCTTTAGGGTTATATTTGTTAGGGTCGATTTGTAACTAGGGGTGAATAACTCGTCGTGCTTGGTTTGCTTGCTTTATGATGATGATATGCAGCGGATAGAACTCGAAGCAACCTTTACAACGTTAACACAAGAATTTACTTGGTATCTACCTCGAGAAGAGGTAACTAATCCAAAGATCTACACATGACACGCTTTCCACTATGAAAAATACTCCTTCTCGGTAACTATCGGAGGTAGAGAAACATCATACAAACTCACACAACAAGATATAACATACACAAAAAGAAAATACAAGAATACAAAGTAAAAAACCTCATTTTGCTTGACCTTGTTGATGTGGATCGCCTCTTGAACCTTGGAAGTGCAACAACACTTGTCCTTAAGAGCTTCTAAGAACTGGTGGAGAGTAAGCGGAGAAGATCGCGTGCACTAGAAGAAGGCTCGAGTGAAAGGAGTCTGTATTGAGAAGAAAGCTCGTCACAGCTTTATACCTTGCTCCTCTAGGGCTTCCAATCGATTGTGCTTGCTCCCAATCGATTGACACGTGAGATCCGTGCCATCCCAGCCATCCAAAACTTGCTACCTACGCAACGGTCATATCCCAATTAATTGGTCAATCGATTGTGGAGGCTTGAATCGATCGGTTGGTCGATTCGAAGTGCTTCTGTGCTCTCGCTGGAAAAGGTCTGAATCGATCGCCTTATCGATTCAGCCTTCCTCGCGTCGTGTGAGAATTCCAACCCCAATCGATCAACTGATCGATTGGAAATGCTTCTGTGCTCGCGATTCAGGATCCTATTCGATTGAGATGTTGTTTATCGCAGTACTCTCCCAATCGTCCCAATCGATTAGCCGATCGATTGACCTCTCTTGACTTGCTTAACTCAAACTCAAGGGTTCCCAACTCCAATATCCGGTCATCCGTGACTTGTTAGAACTCGTCATGCCTAGCATCCGGTCAACCTTGACCCGCCGGGACTTCTTCACCAAGTGTTCGGTCAATCCTTTGACCCACTTGGACTTTTATCCTCGTGCCAAGTGACCGGTCCTCCATGACTCACTTGAACTTTCTTCCACCAGATGTCCGATCACCCTTGACCCATCTGGATTTTCTTGTGCCAAGTATCCGGTTACTCCTTTAACGTACTTGAACTTCCCAACATCAAGTGTTCGGTCAACCTTGACCCACCTGGACTGACTTCACTCACTAGGTCTTTCCATCTGCCTAGCTTCACTCACTATGACTTTACATTTTTCTGGCTTCACTCACTAGGACTTTTCATCTGGCTGACTTTACTCATCGAAACTTTCACCTATCTGGCTTCACTCACCAGGATTTTCACCTAGCTTCACTCACCAGGATTTTCCCACTACTTGACTTCACTCACTGGAACTTTCACCGCCAAGTATCCGGTCAACATTGACCCACTTGGATTTTCCTTTCTGCCAATCTTCATGTTGGACTTGTCTTTTCCTAACCTTCAGTTAGAACTTTCCCAGTCAAGTAGCAGATCAACCTTGACCCACTTAACTTTTCTTCACATCAAACTGGTCAAACCTTGACTAGAGGGAAATTGCATCAACAATCTCCCCAATCGGACGATTGTACCTGTAATCTCCACATTAAGACTCACGCTTGAGCCAACTCAAGTTTAGTCAACTTTGGTCAACCCTGACCCAGAGATATTGCACCAACAATATTTGGAAGTTTTTCTAAATAAAATGCCTCCCCATCCTGTTTCACATCCATCTGTTTCAATAACTAAGTAGTCAGAATCAAGTGGGAGTGTTAGCATGAGAATTATTTTCACTAACTATTTAATTTGTTGTACAAGTACTATATCTTGTTGATTAAAATATTTTTGTCCTGTTAATGAGGTCTTATTTTATAAGGGGCCGCTAATTTTTCCTATATCTTTTAGATAAGGTCTTGCATAATTGAGAAGTCCTAAGAAAGCTCTTAGAGTTTTTGTATCGTCCATCTTATCTGGAAAAGTAAGGATTTTAGTAGAGATATGCGGTTGAAGGGCTATTTGTTCCTAATCTATCTTAACTCCTAAGAAATCAATATGAGTAGTTGCTATTATCATTTTCTTTCGGGAAACAATAAGATCATGTTTTTTCGAATAAGTTAAAAATAATATGTAGATGTACATAATGTTCTTGTTTAGTTTTAGAGAAAACTAAAATATCATCTATATATACACATGTGAAAAGAAAAACATCTCAAAAAATGTCATCCATTTTCCTTTGAAATATTTGAGGGGCTATTTTATAATCAAAAGATATAACAAGCCACTCAAAATGGCCATCGGGGCAGGAAAAGACTGTCCATTCAACGAACTCAGGATGCATTTTGATTTGCCAAAATTCTGATTTCATGTCAAATTTAGAGTACTATTTTGAGTTTTGTTCTGATCCTTTATTGACGTTTTTGTAGTTAAATACCATTCTAAATTTGTTAATTTTTGTTCTGATCCTTTATTAACTATAAAAGCTAGACTTCGGTGTCTAGATGTGGATCTTTGAATGACTCCTAAAGTTAATAGTTGATTAATGTGCATTTTCCATTCTTCAGTTTTCCAATTTGTATATTTTAAGTCTTGAGCTTTAATTGTAAGGTTTGAGTTTAGTATTGATATTTTGTAGTAGACTTTGTCTCGGTCCCAATATTTAGTAGGATTATCTCCAATAATTTCTAGTTTTTCTAATATAGAAATAAGGGAATCTAAATCAAGTTTATGAGTATTTATTATTTGAAGTAACTATTTTGGGAGCATGAGATCCGGTGGGATCCAGTTATCATCAAGATTAGTTATAGGGCTTAACCAACCAAGTGAGGCTAGTTTTCCTGATCTTGGTAATCAGAAAGAGTTATGACACAGGTTTGTCTAATATTAGGTTATGGTTGCTTACTTGGCTGTTTACATGTATTTTTAGGAGAACATTGACAAATAAGGAGTTATCCATATCATCAGGAGGCATAGTTTCTATGAGTGGTTTGCTAGTTAAAGGATGAACAATAGATGGATAGTCTGAGATTATTAGTGATATAATGGGTGAGGAAAAGAAAAGAGCATAATCTTTGGTTAGAAGGAAAGCGTTATCTGGTGCTAAAAGGAAATTTAAGTCTAAGATTAAGTGAATATTAGGATGTAATAATGGTTTAATCCAAAGTTTGGAGAGTGGGAGTGGTGTGCTATATTTGTCACGGTTGTCATAAAACCTCAGATGGATATTAGTGACAAATTGTGTGCAAGTTAATTGTTGACCATCAAATTATATACTTAGTAATGGTTGCGCTGTAGTTTTTATAAAAGTTTTTGGCAAGACTGAAAGAAGTGTATTTTCATCTATTGTGGGGTTAGTGGCTCCGCTGTCTAGAAAGGCATGTAGTGTAAACTCATGCCCATGGATATTAACCAGGCATTTGACTTTTATGTCTAGAGTCTTTCCTGTATTACAGATGCTAGAGGCTTTTATAAAGACTAGATCTTTATCTATTATCTCTCATAGTGTAAGTTGTAAGTCTTTGCCTTTATCAGGAGTAGCCTGAGAAGCACGTGGAGGAAGGTTTTCTTTCATTTTTTTATCCATGGTATCCAGTTTTATTTCCAATTTATTAATATGAGTTTCTAATACAAAACTCTTGTTTCTAATAAAAAATTTCGAGTACCTCCCTTAGATAGTTGGCTTATGGGTATTGTAATAAAGAATAATTATTGAAAACAAAGATTACATGCTTGTGTTCTACGCAACTTGCAGGTACCTCTCTTATCTAAAGATGGATAATAACTACAAAACAAACAAGGAATGTTATCAATTCCTGTCTTTAGTATCCAATTATGTGGACAGTTAAGTTCTTTTGTAGTTTCAGTACTAAGTTGTTTAAACATTAGATTTGTATTTGTTAGAGTTGTATCCGTCAATTCATCTTATAATTCTTCTAGATTATCTAGAGTATCTAAGGGTATGTAATTTTGGAGTCCAGGATGAAGGTTATACTGCTAGTATGAAGGCTGCAAGAGTGAATTTACAAGACTATAGTCAGAAGAAGGAATAACTTCTTCCACGTCATCTACATAAATAATAAAGTAGATGATGTATTAGAAACATCTTATTGTACTTCTACTAAATCAAGGTTTGTGTAGGTAACTAGTTTTGCTTCTCTTGTATATAAATTCTTCTTATTTGGGCATGCAGAAAATAAATGTCCTGGTTCATTACAGACAAAACATGTAATGATATTAGCATATGTTTTCTTTGGTTTGAACTTTTACACATGTTTTTCCTTATTTAGATATGATTTCTTTTCTCTACTTTTTCTAACATAGTATGTTTTTGGGGTTTTACTACTTTGGGTCTTGATACCGATGGTCTAGCGATTCTCGATGAATGGTTTTTATGAGTTATTCTTTATCTAGGTTGAGTGACACCATATTGTTGAGGAGTATATATCTGGCTATAAAATCCATATTGTTGATTTTTAAGTTGCTTTTGTATGTGGATATAAATACATTTTTCTTAAAGTATGAAAATAATGTGTTAGATCTTACTCCAATGTTATCATATTGTGGTGCTACATTCATATCTGTCTAAGCTTTATGTATTTCTTTTCTTAAGTCTCTTGGAAGTTTGCTAAAGAGTCTTTATCCTAATTTTGGGTTACAATAGTTTCCTAAGACTGCTGTTAATGCTAAGAAGTCATTATAAAAAGGTTTAATCTAATTCCATCTAAAGAGCTGTAATTGTTCTAAGTCTCACACAATTTATCTCTGTCTTATATCTAATCTAGTATTCACATCTCTGATAGTAAATAACCTATGAATTGTGTAGCAAAAATTTAGTATGTTATTTCCTTGTGAGGCCATCCTTGCTACTTCATTGGGATAAGTAGTTTTATAGGCTTCCCATGCTGCCCTGACAACATCACCTAGGTAATTTTCTCCTATTCTTATCAGGCTTCACCTATTTCTATGTCTAGTTCATGTCGAGCTTGATAATATCTTTTTACAAAGACTATTCATTGTTCTAAATAGGTATCATAAAGTTGTGGATCATCACATTCTCTAATATTTAATAAGACCGAATTTTTACCAAAGTAAGTAATTTCATGTGGTCTCCTTTTCCTATTATTCTCAACAAAGGATTATTATTAGTATAGGGAGTAATCTTTGTTCTTGGAGGATGTCCTTTTCCATAATCCATAGTTCTCATAGAACTTTCAGGGTATTTGATTTGTAAAGGTTGTGGCATGAAATTACTAGTGCTACTAGATTCAGTTGGATTCATTAGGTTTACTATTGAGAAGTGATCCTGTTGGGAATCTGAGAAGACGGACCTGCCGGTGTGACGTGTCTGGAATGTTGACCGCATCTCCATGACCCGGATGGTGAGTTGTCTTCTGTGTTGACCAAATCGTCTGAAGTCTTCTGGTCAACAGTACATGTATCCAGCGACCTGGTTGCCCTGGTCCCTGGTACCTCGATGCTCGAGGCAGGTCCCACAAATGTATAAGCAGTTGAATAATAGTAGAACGATGAAATAAATATAGGATAAGTACTGTGATGTACCCTGACCCTGGGGGCGCCCTCGGATGGATCGGTGAGCTAGTCGCTCTGCTGATTGAGTCATCACGACACCGAAGGATAGATGAATGTGTCAGTTGAGGAGTCGGATCTGCCTGCGCGGAGCCGAGCATGACCTGGATACGACAAACAACCTACCGGCTGAGAGATAATAGCAACACACCAGTTGAGAGATGGCGTCGGCACACAGACCAGGAAACAATATCGGCACGCAGGCATGACACATCACAGCGGCGCGTAGGCCGAAATACAACAACCACACAAAGCTGGAATCGATACGAAATTGACGCGTGGAATGCGACAGTGGCAGTAACACTGTACGGTCAACCCAAGTTGTGGGCCTAGGTCGCGGGTCGGTGAAGACTGTGGGCCGGTCGAGACAGTGGACCCTTCTAGGGCTGCCATCGGAGGTGGCGGCCGGAAGGGAGGAGAGGTGGCGGCCGGGGCACTGGAAAGAGGTGACAGTACGACGTCGACATGGAAGGGGAGAAAGGATTGCCAACAAGGGGTTGCTTGCTGGAGTTGGCGACAGGCATGCGATGTGCGTGCAATGCGGGTGGTCCCGCGAGCAGCGAGTCCCGTCGGAGACCCCTATGGCGGCGCAAGGAAGAGGAGAGCTTTCCCCTCCCTGCTCGTGGTGGCTATGGCGAGAGGAAGAGAAGGAGAGGCGCCCAGCGCCGACGAGGAGCAGGGCGTGAGGGAGAGGAGGCGGTCCAATCCCCTGGTGGCGTCGGCCGGCGAGAGGGCAGGAGGCAGTGCTGCCCGCGAGAAGAGAGGAGGAAGAGAGGGATGGCGTCGGTGTGAAGAGGGACCGCGATGGCCATGGCATCAAGAGGAGAAGGAAGAGGAGAGGTGTTGGTCGGCGTCCTCGCGAAGGTGGCAGTGAGAGAGGGAGGGAAACGCTCCTCCTCCTTCCTTAGTGCAGTGGCGGCGAAACACGAACCCAAAACCCCCCCTCACGAACCCACCATCCCCCTCCCTTAATGCCCTAACAGTAAAAAGACACAAATACCCCTCTCTTCCTCTCTAATTCCCTCTTCTGCCCCTCGACCATATCCGCATCAAGAAGTAATCTTGCTTTTTAGCTATTATATATTATGATCTTCATCAAAATATAACATCCAGTCAGGTTCTAATTTATGATGTAAAATGTCAAAAGCTTCTAATTCTTTTAAATATTCTTTAGTGAAATAGGTAGTTATTTCAAATGGGATGTAAACATATTCATTTAAGTCGTCATAAAACAAATAGTTATTCTCACTATTATGGCCTATATGATTTGGCAGTATATTATATTCTATATTTATTAAGTTGATATTAGTTTGATTTTCTTCATGTTCTTCTTCTTGTGATGTTGAGGGTTTGTAATTATGAAATCTTACTATGAACTACCATATCTATCTTTATAAATAATGGATTCCGTTGGTTGTAAAGTTTGTGATTTAGTACTTAATTTCATATTCAAAGTCCAAACTAATCCAGCAAGTAGAGTAGATGAAAAACCCTTGGGTTTGAGGAAATAAATGTCTTTTGTAGTAAGGATTTCAATAATATTAGTAATTTGGACTTTAAAGCTATTGTTAATATTTGTCATTGTTTTTTCTAGAAAATTATGTCTATTTGGATATTATGTCTTTGAAAATCTCCATACCCTTTGACTTGAACTGAAATTTTAATATGTTCTATAAATTCTGGAATAATCATATTGAAGTTTGGACAAAACTATGTAATTCCTAAATTGCTATTCATATCAACTTCAATGAGTTCAATAACGACTTTATCATTGTCATAAAATCTTGAGTCGTAAGGACTAAAAATACCTTGACTCCTATGTTCTTTCTAGTAAGTCCTCTTAGGCCAAACAAAATTAGTCCTAAATGTATGTAGTTGTGTTTTCTTTGCAAAAGTGTCCATGCAGATTCTTTAGTCATAAGGGTAAATCTCTCTTCACCTCCGTCTGGTAGATCAAGTGGTTGTGTCCTATGATGTTTATAGAGTGATGTGGAGAAGGATAATAGTCCTTGATTATATATTTTTCTTGAATTTAAGGTATTTAATTGTTCATTAGAAAATGTGTCTAGATTATGCTCAATACCAATAAGTTTCTCTAATTGGTACGTGACAATAATTATCGATGATCTTCTGGGTATCATAGATAAGTTCCTATTTGGTTGCCTTAAAGTTTGTGATAATCCAGAAAAACTTTTAGTTTGTGTTTTTGTTTGTAGATCCATTAGAAATAAGGTCTTGTGTCTTGTATGTAAGAAACTTTTAAGTAGTAGGTGATTGTCGGGTAATTGTTTTTCCTAAAGATAATTTACTAAGATCTTTATTTATGTTTTCTAGGGCTTCATTTAGATCGTTTGTGTGAGTATTTTTATAAATATGATTTTCAAGGGTAAGAAGTTGGTTTCTAAGACCGTGAGCCTATAATATAAAGAAGTAAGTAATGCTAATATGATGTTATTTTGTTGTATTAGTATTTGGTCTCCTTGGCATACTAGAGCAGCATTACTGTAACCAGTGTCTTTATTTTTAGCAAATTGTTGAGAGAAATCAATAGCTTCTTTGTAATATGTGTTTTTAATTGTATCTTATTCATAAAATGTAAGGTCGAGGGTCTTGAGGCTCTGATACCAAAATTATATATATATATATATATATATAATTGTAAAGTTTGTTAGGATTACTGCATTATCAAGCAAAGCTGGTCTGATCCATAGTTATCAAAATCACGAGTGAACCTGTAAAATCGTACAAAATTGAGAGTTTACTTATGAAAATCGAGTGAAATCGTAATAAAATCA
>JBBMJZ010000074.1:9742389-9761335 GCA_037833815.1 Zingiber zerumbet
GAAATCAGAAACTCTGGATCGATCCATGGATCGATCCAGGGTCCCCAATCGATCCATGGATCGATTGAGGACTGATTTCCGCAACAGAATGCAGCTGGATCGATCAGCCGATCGATCCAGACGCATTCTGTCGCGAACAGAAGGCAGCTGGATCGATCAGCCGATCGATCCAGACACCTTCTGTCGCGAACAGAAAGGAATTGGATCGATCAGCCGATCGATCCAGGCATTGCCCCGTGCCCAGTATCCAGCTGGATCGATCCGTGGATCGATCCAACAGCTCAATCGATCCGTGGATCGATTGAGATGCCTGAATTCAGCCAGAAAGGCACAGTTTCAGTGTTATGACCATCCGAGAGGTACAGATTACCTTCTCTAGCATGTGTACAGTCTCCAGCCACATGTAGAACACTAAATTCCAGTTTTCCAGCAATTAGTTTAGCAAAGTTTTAAATTTACCCAGCATTCCGCACAGTTTAGCACAGTATAATGTAGCGACTGGCCTTACAGTCTAGTATCAGAAGGCGGGTCGTTACACCCCTCCAGTGACTTATCTTAACTTACCTGCTAGACTTCCGGTCAGCTCGTCGACCCATCTAGATTTCATGACAGCTATCCGGTTAGTCCGTTGACTTAGCTGGACTTCGTGCCAGATATCCGATCAACCCGTTGACCTGTCTGGACTTCGTGCCAGCTATTTGGTCGGCTCGTCGACCTAGCTGGGCTTCGTGCTAGCTATCTGGTCAGCCCGTCGACCTAGCTGGGCTTCGTGCCAGTTATCCGGTCGGCCCGTTGATCTAGCTGGGCTTCTCCTACATACTTAGTCAAAGTGTTAGATCTCAACGAAACTAACTTAACCTATTTTATCATTCATCAAAACCTGAGTTAGACCGTTAGTGCGAACCTCACCAACACTTCACTGCATGTATCATTTCTCTTTAGCTTAAATATGCTTGTTACCTTTTTTAGACATAAGAATCTTAAAACTAGTAGCCTTTCAAATATGGTTTTCAAGTCATGAAGATGAGGAGTCATTTCGGTAAGAGGTTGAAGATCTAGAGGTGAAAAGTATTCATGCAAGAGATTAAAGATTGGAAGTTGTGTGAGTTATAAGATATTATGTATGAAGTATTATTTAAGACTTGTTCTTTTGGTAATATGATTGAAGGGTGATGGGGGTAAACTAAGTAAAAATTAACTAATTAGCTTATCTAGTGAATTCATCAAAGGAATACCAAGGCTCGAGTTAAAATCAACAATCAAGCTTAATCTTAAGTTTTTTGAAATTGCAAAGAGTGGAAGTGAAGTAAATATCAACTAGCAGATCCAATTGGATGATCAAAATGGTAGGTTCATGTTTTCCCTAACCTTATGATTTCTAAGAATAAATAAACTAAGAACAAATAAAGAAATAAAATATAGATAAAACAACATGAAGCATATATCTTGTTTCATCGGATCATGGCATAACAATTGAAAACATAAATAAATAGGGATAAGGAACTTGATTGAAGAGTCATCCTTGTTTTTAATATGTTCCAACTAATCCAAAAATCCCTGAGAAAGAAGAAGTAGTAGAAGCAAAGGGAGAAGATCTTCCAAGAGAATTAGGGGGTGACGGTGCGGCAAAACTTCTTGTCGATGGGGAACAAGAAGTTACGTCAAGATTTCTAAACCCTTGGGAATCAACCCTATATATAGTGGACATCCATAAGCAACCCATAGATGATAATGGATGACGATAATGGGTTCTACACATACGAGGTCCACATCCAATAGCTCAATATCCAATAACCTTAAGTTAGATTAATTAACGGGTTTCAATATCGCAAGTCTTAAATCACATGTGAGCCTACCATAACGGATATTAAATCCAACAATTTTCCACTTGGGCTATGTATGATTATAGACAACACATAAATATAACTTTAATTGATATTATACTTAATAGGTACATAATACCTCTATAAATAATCTAGTCTATTAACTTCATTGATATAAGATTAAAGAGGTCATATCTATTGTATATGATCATAACAAGCCCCAACAGTAATTACAATACTAATATCATTAATGACATAAATCAAGATGTAGATGAAAATTACATGAAATATGATTAGCTCATGTCAATTTCTAAACTAGTCCTAAGGTGACCTCAAAAGAGGTTAGATCATATTTATAAATACTTTATAGTAAACTATAATAGCAAATCATGATCCAAACCTTATGATTCCAAAAATGAATCTATATCACATTTATAAATACCAAATACTAAACAGCAGTAGTAAATCATGATATTGTATTTCAGAGTGTCAAACAAACAAAATCCTATGAATGTTTTGAACTTTAAGCACATATAATAATCAAAACAAAATGTTTGTCTTTATTAATAAATATAGATCAATAAAATAAATATAGACTCCTACTAAATGATTTCTTCTTCCATAAGAAGGACTCTCATATCCACAATATGCACATGAAATATCTAAGACACCAAGCCTTTGGTAAGTTGATCAGCCAACATGGAATTTGTATTGATGTGCTCTATCATGACCTAACAACTCTAAATTTTTTCTTTAACCGCTAGAAATTTAATGTCAATGTGCTTTGACTTCGACGAGCTACGATTATTTTTGGCATAAAGTTCTGTAACTTTATTATCACAGTAGATTCTTAATGGTCTGTCAATGCCATTAACAATTTGTAATGTTGTGATGAAATTTCGCAGCCAAATCTAATGATTAGATGCTTCATAGCATGCTACCAACTTTATCTCAATAGTAGAAGTTGCTACTAGTGTCTTCTTGATGCTCTTCCAAGATATGGCCCCTCTACCAAACATGAAAATATAGCCCTAAGTGGACCTCTTGCTATTCAAGCATTGAGTAAAATCAGAGTCTGAATAACCAATCACCTCTAGGTGATCTGACCTCTGATACATGAGCATATGCCTCTTAGTTCTTTGTAAATACCACATCACTCTATTTACCACTTCAAGTGCGATGGTCCTAGGATACTTACATATCTTCCTAACATCCTCACTATGAACGCTATGTCTGGTCGTGCATAAACCTGTGCATACATGAGGCTTCCCACTGCTGACACATATGAGAATTGCTCTATCTCTTTTATTTCAAGCTCAAGTCGTGAACATTGCTGCAAGCTAAACTTATCACCTCTTGACACAGGTGTGCCACTAGAAGTATGGTTCTACATGTCATATCTTATAAGCACATTTCAAAATAGGCCTGCTGTGAAAGTCTAAGAATTCCTCTTGAATAATGACAATAAATCTATATGCCTAAAAAAAAACATGCTTCATAAGATCTTTTATTTCAAAATTACGAGATATAAGTGACTTGGTTTCATGAAGCAGACCTATATTATTTCTCGCAAGCAATAATAAAAAAGTATAACAAACTTATTTCTACTGAAATTGGCATATATGCACTGATCAATGGGATTATCTTTAAATCCAAATGAGGTAATCACTTGATTAAATTTTTGGTACCATTGATGGACATCTGTTTCAAACCATAAATGGACTTTTTTTAACCTACAATTGTAGGTGCAACGGAGGCCAGCAAGAGGGGGGTGAATTGCTCCTGAAAAAATAAAATAACCCTCCCCGGATCTTTCAACTCAAAATTAAAGCAGCTATAATAATAAAATAGAAAGGAAATAGAAAAGAACCGGAATTTAACCTGGTTACAACCAAGGAGGTTGTTAATCCAGGGCGATGAAAGTGCGCACTAAGAAAGTCTCCTTTACTATAGGCGGAGAAGCCTTTTTACACACTGAGAAAGCTCACAAGCTGCTAGGAATTGATTACAGAGTTGATGCTTGAATTGATGAATAATTCCTAGCTCTAGGGGTCTTTTTATAGCCCCTGGAAAGTCTATCCCGAAGGTTCAAGGCACCTCCAACAAGGGTCCAAGGCGCCTCCAAGTAAGTGATCGGATAGAATTCTATCCGAATGCAAACGGTCAATTTGACCTGGTTGAAGGCGCCTTCAAGCTGGAGGTGCCTCCAAGCTGGCAGCTTTTCCAGCTTCTCTTTGGCTTCTCCTTTCGATGCTCTAATCTCTTGGGTGATGCGACCAACCGAAATAGGGCTCACCCGAACCTAATTTTCGGCCTTCTCCTCGAGCAGCCTTCCTCCCCGGCTTAACGTCCCTCGAACGCCGTGCACGTTCTTCTCACCCACCGGCGTACTCTTCCGCAGCTCTCTCGTCCTTCGGATGCACCGAGCTCGTTGGCTCCCTTCCCGTGCTGTCTTTCTCACTAGCTGCGTCTTCCACTCGACTTCCTACGCTCCTAAGCTCCTGCACACTCAGACACCGGGATCAAACATAAAGCAGGACCTAACCAACTTGATTGATCACATCAAAACATCAACGGGGTCCAACAAATAATAAACCAATCGAGACAATGAATCTGAGGAGAATAATCAAATCAAAAATTTATGCTCCTTGATGTTAGAATCCAACTAAAATGCATACTTGCCTATAACCCAGCCAAAGGCTCGGGGGCTTAGAACATACCTGATTGTTCAGGAGCTAAAATTTATAAGCATGAGGACACACCAACATATGTAACCCAGTCTATGGCCCAATCACACATATATATATGCTTGAGTTTAAAGCCATTGCTCGATTGTATATGTACTGATCAAGGGTTTATAGTCACCGCTTGACTTGTATATGTTTGGTACTTTGGTACAGGCCCGATTGCTCAGGAGCTAAAAATTTATAGGCACTAGAGCACACTCGCTTATAACTTGACTTATGGCTCAAGAGTCTAGGATATGCTCGATTGCTCAAGGGCTAAAAATTTATAAGCACAAGAGCATACTCGCTTATAACCCAGCTTATGGCTCGAAAGTTTAGGACAAGCCCGATTGCTCGGGGGCTAAATAGCTTTTTCAAATGAATTCACCTACATTCTCATTAAGTGTAAAAGGTTATCATAATACACGACTAAATTACAGACGTACTTTTTAAGCCCTATAAGGCTGTAGATCTTTGGCACTCCAAGGTCATTCTAAGTTTCTCCCCTCTACATCTTGAAGATAATAAGAGCCTGAGGTGAGCTTTTGCACCATCTTATATGGTCCTCCCCATTGTGACTCCAGCTTATTAACATCTCGGACTGGTTAATGCATTTCTAAACTAGATCACCAACATAAATAATCTAGGGATAACCCTTCTGTTATAATTTTACCTTATTCTTTGGCAGTATGATATCAACCGAGCAGCCGCCTTTCTCTTACTTCCTCTATCAAATCAAGTTTCATAAGGCACTAGCCAATATTGTCTTCATCGTACAACTGCCTGCGATTAGATTCAACACCAATCTCGACTAGGACCACTGTTTCCCCACTATAAATCAGATGAAAAGGAGTTATATCTATAGCTTCTTGGGGAGTTGTGCGATAAGCCTATAGTACATTGGGTAGCTCGTCACTCCAACTTCCCTCAACATGATCTAATTTAGTCTTAAGATCTCTAATAATTTCTCTGTTTATTACTTCAGTCTGACCATTGCTCTGTAGATAAGTTACAGAGGTGAAGGCCTATTTGATACCATATCCCAAATACCATTCTTGATTCCTTCTGCCCTAGAATTACCTCCCATTATCAAAAATCAGCTTATGTGAAATGCTAAATCTGTAAATAATATGTTTCCATAAGAATTTAATAACTATTTGCTCGATTATTTTGGCTAAGGGCTCAGCCTCCACCCATTTTGAAAAATAATCTACTGTCATCAGTAAAAATCTCTTCTGAGCAGGAGCCAAGGGAAAATGTCCCACTATGTTCATACCCCATTGATCAAATGAACATAAGACAATAGAGGTTTTAAGTAATTCTGTGGAGTGATGAGGGATGTTCTGGTGCTTTTGACAAGATAAACAGGTCCTTACTAATTGAGCTGCATCAGTCTTTAAAGTAGGCTAAAATTGTCCGGCCAATAATACTTTTTGAGTGAGAGGTCGACCTTCTGCATGACTCCCGCAAGAACCCTTGTGTATTTCCTATAAAATGTATAACACATCATCCAGCCTAATACACTTGAGTAAGGGGCATGAGAAGGCTATCTTATATAACTGATCTCTGATCATGATGAATCGACTTGCTCTTTTCTTAAGCGAGTGTGCCTATTCTCCATCAGTTAGTAAAGTATCCTGTTGTAAGAATAAGATGATTAGTATTCTCTAATCACTTTATAGCTCTAGGTCAGCTTGTCGCTCAATGCAAGTCACTAATAATGTTTTCTCAACTAGTTTATTCAAATTCCAAGGAACTATGGTAGAGGCTAATTTAGCTAGCTCATCTGTCATTTGATTGTCTGATCTAGGAATATTCTATATAATCAGTTCTTGAAATTTAGCTTTTAGCTTATCAAATGCCTCTGCATATAACTTCAACCGTTCATTGTTGATCTCAAAATTGTCAAACAGTTGTTGAGCCGGCAATTGAGAATCGGAATAGATTAAGACCCGGGCAGCTCCTACTTGTCGTGCAGCTTGCAACCCAACTATTAATGTCTCATACTCTGCTTTATTATCAGTGACCTAATAATTTAATTGAATAGATAATTGCATTCGATCTTCCCCGTGCGATATAACCAAAATACCTATCCCACTACCTTATCGAGTAGAAGATCCATCAACGTATATCTTCTGAGTTTCCTTAGTTTCAGGACCTTACATTTCTATTATGAAATCGGCTAGGGCTTGGGATTTGATGGATGCTCGAGGTTAGTATTGTATGTTATATTCACTAAGCTCAGTAATCCATTTGATCAATCTTCTAGATGCCTCAAGGTTGACAAGTACTCGGCCCAAAGTGCTATTAGTTAATACGATGATCGAATGTGATAAAAAATAAGGATGTAACCTTCGGGTAGCTAAAACCAATCTACGCTAATTTTTCGAGTGCAGTGTAATGGCACTCGCTCCTTTTAATAAATGACTCAAAAAGTATACAGGTTGTTGCTCTTTTCCTTTTTGCCTCACTAATAGTGAACCAATAGTATACTCATTAACTGATAAATAAACCCCATAAAATTTCTCCTACTATTGGTTTAGCTAATATAGGTAGATTGGATAGATAATCCTTCAGCTCCTCGAATACCTTGTCACAATCAGTATCCTATTGAAATTTAGTCGCTCGGCAAAGTATCTTGAAGAAAGGCATAATTCAATCAGCCGATTAGAGATGAAATGAGATAAGACGGTGATTTGACTGGTCAGTCTTTATGCCTTCTTTAGATTGTATGGGGGAGCCATATGTTGTAGAGCTTGTACCTTACAGGCGTTGGCTTCGATTCTCTGTTTGGTGACTATGTAGCTCAGAAATCTTCCATTTCTAGCTCCAAACAGGCATTTGCAGGGGTTGAACTTAAGCCCATATTGCCTTAGAGTTTTGCATGTTTCTTCTATATCAGCACACAAGTCTATAGCTCAGAAGGATTTGATGAGGATATCATCTACATAGACTTCCATTTGCTTTTGAAAGACCTTGTTCATAAGTCGTTGATAAGTAGCCCCTATATTTTTTAGTCCGAATGACATAATATTATAACAATAAGTGTCTTCAGTAGTGATGAAGCTAAACTTCTCCTAGTCCTCCATGGCAAGTGGGACTTCGTGGTATCCCTGATAGGCGTTCAACATGCAGATAAATTCACAAACGGAGGTGGAGTCTACTACTTGATTGACGCGGGGCAAGGGATAATAGTCCTTTGGGCAGACCTTGTTGAGATCCCTGAAGTTGATGTAGACCCGCCATTTATTTCCCGGTTTAGATACCAAGATGACATTGGTTAGCCAGCTAGAGAATTGAACCTCTCGAATGTAATCTGCCTCCAGTAATTTGTCCGCCTCCTCTTTGATGATCTTATTCTAGTCGGCCCTAAAGTCTCACTTTCTTTGCTTGATCAGACAAGCATCAGGGTAGACATGAAGTACATGCTCCATGATTGTTGGCAATGTGCCTATTACCTCCTTGGGTGTCCAGGCAAATACATCGCTATTGCATGTCAGACACTCGACCAACTTATCTTTGAGCTTGGAAGCCAAGTTGGCTGCTATATGAGTAATGGCTTCTAGACAACCGGGTTGAATCTGGACTTCTTCTTTTTTTCATACACCAGGGTGGGTGATCTTTCCTAGATAGTGTTAACTTTCATCCTCTGCATTTTTTGAGCGGCGCTGGCCTTTATCTTTACTATTTCCACATAGCACTTGTGCGCTACTAGTTGATATCCCTTAACCTCCCCCACTTGGTCATCCATAGGGAATTTTATTTTTTGGCAAAAAAAGTTAAGATGAGAGTGTCCATAATTCATTGAGAGTCGGCTAGCCCAAAATGATGTTGTAGGCAAAAATGGAATCGTAGAATGGATGAACAAAAATCTCCAACAACTCAACAAGAAAAACAATAGTTTAGGTTAAAAAGATAGGTTCACTTTGCTGATATTATTAAAAAAAAAGGTAACACCAATAGTCTTAAGTGCTGCGAACAAAATTATATTTACTGTCGCAACTGCACTATGTGAATTTTGCTTGGATTATTATAGTATGGAGTTATTCTAAAAGCCTATGAGAGGTTGTATAACATCGTTTGATGCATTCATTACTAACAAAATTTTCCATGATCCTATACTCCACTCATTATGATTTCAGTAAGAACACAAATTTTTTGCCTTGTTACAGGTGTTTATGAATGTATCGTCTATGTAGGTTATTCATGAAAAGCAAAAAGAACGAACTATGCATTATAAATATCATCACAGATTGTCTCCAAGAGTTACATCGGCTTAGAGGCTGAATTGGTAAGCTACAGAGCATTGCATTTGGCATTTTCAAGCAAGTATTTAATATTATGTAACTAACAATTTAGTATTTAAAAGTGTATGGTTGCTAAGAGAAGATATCTTACGCTTTATGGAAATGAAAGAGATAGGTGCTAGACAAATTTTGATTTACATGGGGTATGTTATGTGTTAAATACAATATTTGTTCATATGCTTTGCTTTGTTCACAATATTTGTTCATATGCTTTTTCTTTGGTTTACATGGGGTATATTTATATTTTTCATTACTTTGTCATTACCTTGCAGTTACCTTTACAAATACTTTAAAAAAAATAAAAAAGAGCTGAGTATGTCATTTGTGGATCATGGTCACATACCTACATGTGGTGTGGGTGAAGAAGATAGTAAATTGTCACAACATATTGCTGCTCAGTTGGGAGCATCGAACAGAGATAGCATCTGCTTCATCCCATATAACACTTGGTAAGATTTTAATTATTTATCAATTTCGACCATTGGATCTTGACTATAATTAATAAAGATAAGAATATGATATATTTATTGGACTCTTTGAGTAACATGAACTGAGACTATACTTGACAAACTATTGTGACCAAGTAAGTAGTAGATTATATTGATTTTGAATGCATTCAATTCATTATAGGTTGAAAATTTAATTTTCTATTGTTTACAATGTAATGGGGTTAAGATATACAATGCATCAAGGGGTATTTCAAAAGGATCAGAGTTTAAACAATTGACAGTATGTATTGTGACTATGTATTTAGACAACAATTAATAATTTTTATTATTTGGATTATAAGTTCTTGCATGATATTTTTAATTTCATTAGAGTAATCTTAAATAAAATGGTGGTGTTGAATTTGGATATTGTGTGATGCGGTACATGAAAGAGATAGTCTTGGATGAAGATCCACAATTGGAGAGGAAGGTGAATTTCTTCTTTATGAAATATTTTCTTTATAAAATATTGAGTTATTTTTCATTGATACTTAAACTTCTGTTAATGCTTGAGTTTGCAGCATCAAAAAATAAACAATATTACAATAAATCTTAGTATGATGAAGTCAGAAGTGAATGAAGCGAATTCGTCTATTTCTATGTGGGTGTCTAAGTGTAGGCTATGATATAAATTTTAGATCGTATTTAGAGATTTATGGATACAAAAAATTTTGGGTTATGGTTAAACATGTCTTTTATGAATACACTTTTGGATTGTATTTGATACATGTTTGTGATATATTTGTTCAATTTTAGTGGTGAAAAATATTATATTGGAGTAAAATATTATAGTATATATTTTTGTCAATTAAAATTGTATTATAGTAAAATATTATCAATTACTTCGACACTATAAATAACTGATGAAGTAATACAACACAAAAGACTTCAATAAATTTAAATAATAATGTAGTTAAAGAAACTATTTACTTCACTACTGATCAAATTTGTGAAGTATTTCGTATAAATTACTTCACTACATTAAATTTTTTGTTGTAGTAAAATATGTTCTATTACTTCTATACTACGATGAAGTAATACAATATAAATACTTCGACCAAGTCAAATTATTCAGAAGTAAAATTTAACAATTACTGCACCAAAATTCAAAATATGTGAAGTTGTATACATATTTTACTTTATCAAACAACGTAACCTATGAAATAATAATCAACTACTTCGGTATTTTTATTGGTCTCGATGAAGTAGTATAGCTTTTTTACTTCGAAAACGGTCCGATTTTGAACTGATTTTGGACCGGTGATAGACTTCGGTAATAGTGTGGTGAAATAAAAAATTTACCCTTTTACTTCACGTGCGTCAACTTCGATAATTATCTACCTATTATTTAGGATAATATCCGAAATGTATTGCCGAAGTAGATGATCTTTAGTCCCACCCTCATTTCTAACAGACTTGTGAGATCTATCCACACAATATGAAAGTAAAATATTGTGACTCAGATTGTATGTAGTTAGTGGTTAACTAGATGATCTTTTTTATTAACTTAATTAATGTTTGCTAAGTAAAAAAAATTTAAAACAATGTTATCCGTGATTGAGCATAAAAGATATATTATGTTTTGATTGTACCCTTTGGAGTATTAAATAATTGAAATTCAAAAAAGCCAAGACCGTTTAGTCTCATTAATCATGACTAACATTTATTTTACACTATTTTTTAACTTTGTCTTCCCAGTTTGTCAACTTTTCTCACTATGCCTTTTAGTCAGAATTCTTTTAGTATTCTGGAATATCTTTCTTAATTTTGGTTCGATTTTCGCTATAGTTTTGCCTAATTCTTTAGCTTTTAATTTTCTTGACAGATGATATAATCTAGTTTAATAGGATGTGGTTAGAAATTATATAAGAACTAGTCCCACTCGAAGCTAAGGAATGTGACAGATTGCTAATGGCAGACGCATGATTCAAAGCCTCTTTAGTCATTTTTTTATTGAATATAATGAGCCATTGATGATGAGAAATATACAATACTTAACAACAAAATATATCATTTAATTAAAAAGTGTTTAGCGCCTCAAGTTCATACAACTTGTTTGTGTTCATTTTAATATCCTCTCAGCAAGGTACAAAATTAAAAGTTCATGTAAGATTTATATATATTGCGAGACATTTATGATGTGGAAAAATTATAAAATTAAGTATATATTTATTTATAATTTATATTTTCTGTATTAGTTTAAAAATAAATTCACAGAGACGCTAAAGACACTAATGATAAACGAATCATCTTTGTCATATTAATATTTATTGAAACGGATCTTAGGGCAATCTATGAATCATTTGCTCTGACTGTTCACTTGTTGACTAACTCATCATGCAGAAGGTTTATAGGACATAATGATGAGTTTTTTGGATTAGTTATTTTATTATATTGCTTCTTTCTCTTGCTTGCAAAGAAAAGATAAGGCTGCCATCTTTTACGTACTTTCTTCTTAAATTATTATATCCATTTGCTAGGTGACTGCCGTCGTCCCAGCCAATCAGTCTTCATGCAGAGTGAGGGGCAGGTAGATTGATGGTAGTTTAGGTAAGTGTTAACGCATCAAATACCGTAGAAATGCCATGGCAGCCAACGAATTGCGGAAACATTGTAGTCGGAGTTTTGATATATATATATATATATACTTTTAATTTCTCCGTTTTAATTTTGTTGTTTGTTTAATTTGTGATGAGCACCATCCGCCACACTGCTTTATTTTCAGGTTTTTGAGTAATTTAAACTTGTGAATCGTTGTGGATTGGTCACAAACAGAAATTAAATGCCAAAAGAATGATGATTAAGGACGGAAATTAAGAAATTTACAGGGTCTGTACTGCACCTAATTAAAAGCGTCGTGGTCATCGCTGATCTTGCGTTGTTCATCGTTATAGTTTAAGAAAAAGAGGCATTTTTTGCATGCTGCGAGTCAGGATCCAGCGGGAGCCAGGCTGAGTTGGAGATCCAACTCCAGTGCCTCCTCCGTTCTCGCCGTCTTGCTCTGGCTGGAGACGGTGAACCTGGCGAAAGAGGTCTCTTCATGGCCGTAGCTGGCGGCGGAGTAGTTGTACGCAGGCGTAACCGCTGGGAACCGGGTGGAGCTGCTGGAGGAGGGAAACACGCAACCGTTGAAGGGCGTCGCCGGTGGCGCTGCGGACGCGTCTCGGGAGAAGTAGACCCACCCGGATGTCGGGGAGGCCGGCGGGTTGTCCGGGAAGAGGTGAGGCGGCGGCGCGAAGGCCGACACGATGGGATTTCTATGAAACAGAATACCGCCGCCACCGCTGCCATGGAGGTGCTGGTAGTGCTGCATCTGGGCAGCGCGCTTCAGCTTCTGCCGCTCCTTCTTGTGCGCGTTCTGGTGGCCGCCCAGCGCCTGCGAGTTGGCGAACTCGCGGCAGCAGTACTGGCACTCGTACTTCCTCCCCTCCCCGCCACGGGGCTCCGTCGTCGTCGTTGTCGATGACGAGTCGGACCCCGGCCCGGCCTCTTCCTCCTTGGACACCACGTCGATCCCAAACAGCTTCGGCATGCTCTCTGCTATTCCAGCTATCACTAGAAAGTAATAATCAAGTAAAAGAAGCAGAAAGGAGGAGGAGGAAGAAGAAGTAGAAGAAGAAGAGATTGTGCCGGTGGATATGTTCTTCACTTTGCTCCATATTTATCCACGTATGAGATCGTTCTAAGGTATAGCGTGCTTAGATTATACAAGGTTGAAAGTAAAGGTCTTATTATATTTGGCCTCCATCCCCTCTAGGGTTTATAATATTACGTAGCGATGAAAAACAATTAAAAGGATGGGATTGAAGACAACTCCATCGGTGGCATAAAGAATTATAGTTGCAGACATCCCAAGAGAGAGGGGAAGGGAGGGTGACTGCATGATGCAGACCCAACAGGAAGACCTTAGATTGCGCTTGTCTTGGCCCTTGTTTTCAAGGACCATCTAGCTCTTATTATTCTTCTTCTTCCATGCATGCTGCTGCTCCCCCTATGCCTCCTCTACTGTACTATGCATAAACTAATGAGCAGGTTTGCTGCACATAGGTGGATGATTCAGATTTTAAACAAGTGACAGTACACTGGCCCATTCATATGTGTGAGTGGGTGTCACTCGGTATAAGTTTCTGTGTGATAGGTAGTCTGGTGCCCTTTTAATATAAGAGCCGTGATATATTCTTAGGCAACCGAAAGCACAGGCATCCATCCGGCAATTAAATTTTTTTTTTTAATCTAATAAATTCAAAAGCTAATCTCTAAATATTTATCGCATTTGAATTTTAAACTTTAATCTTTTTATTATCGGGGAATATGGCATTTAAACCTTGTGCGAGAAGCAGGAAATAGCAAGCCCCATGTTGGATTCCAGCATGTGCGAGCAGATTACAAGCACAATGCACATGTGCTCCAGTATGTTTAGGAGGTCACTTGCACCTTTTGTTGATCCATTGTCCATGGGTGACTTAGATTAATTACTTGTGATCTGATTCAGAAGAAAATTATAAAAAGGAGAGAAATTTGTAGTTCTGAAACAGCTGCGGTGGAATTCCGTTGCACATACTTTCAACTTTTTCTAGCTTTTCATTTTTCTGCATCCAATTTTTTTTTTTTGATATATGCAATGAAATTCAGGTTGTAAGCATAGCAACAGGCAACTGCAAAGTAGTTATATAATTAATTAGGAGAATTATTGTGAAGAGAGGATAGCTGTCAGGCACTGATAGCAGCTGAAAGATTCTCCACTGTAGATGCATCTCTAAAGACGCCATCAATGCTAAGCTAGGAACTAAGACTGCCACTTCTCAACTAAATGAGCCTATTACACATGTTTTAAGGGATTGATTTTGTAGCTAAACTAGATGGGATCACCTTTGCCTCCCCTATCATGAATAAAATGATTGGCTCCATAGGAATAATAAAAGGAGTAAAGTTTAAATTTCAAATGGGATAAATATACTAGAAGTTAACTTTTGAGTATGCATAGATTGTGCGAACCAGAGAAGATCAAAGTCATATTGTGCTTGGGGGTAAATTTCAATGGATTTTGCTTTATCCTACATCTTTATATAAGGTGGTTTAGCTGATCTCTTTGAAATGAAATCAAAGTCATGTTACTGCTACTATGAGATTCTCCTAGTCTTAGCATAGCAAATCTGATTATCTTATATACAAAATTATCCGGACACACAACTTGCCATTGCTTGGGAGTATAATTATGGTTCTTGAAAGTTTTTTTTTCACTCCTTGGATTGTATTCATCCAAACTTAAAGAAGCTTACTTAATTAGTACATCCTTTTTATTGCTCAGGGAGTTTATGCTTTCTAGTTTTTTTTTTTTGGGGGGGGGGAGGGGGGAATATGTGGGACAACATGCCTAAAGAGATCTTGTTTCTCTTACTTCATAAGACATTCTTAACAATTCTGTGTTGGATCTATAACCTTACGAGCTCTATCTTATTGATGATTTGAGACTTTAAAGTAATATTTACCAAGACCACTTTTGGTGTGACCACCTAATTAATAAATTGGCATGAACATCCATTGGCTTATTACTCCGGTTAACCATTTGCGAGTGCATCTATTCGTCAAGCTTGGGACGTGGCTCGTGTACTACCTTAATAGATTTGTTTCATACAAATTAGGATCGTGTTATAAGATCTGATAGATGTAGAACACTATCTTTAAGAAGATATTATCTCTACTATCAAAGACACTTGAGAAAATTCTCGGTATAAGATTGATCGCATAAAGTTGAGATAGATCAAAGAATTGAGATAGGCTTGATCACATGAAGTAGAAATTATGAAAGAAAGAAATAGAAGAAATACAAGGGTAGATGAGATCTTGGGACAAAAGAAGAAATTACTACATCTATGTAGTGAATTGCACCACATTGCAGAACTTGATATTGAGTGGATTATTGTCTTGGAGATTCAGATTATCAAGTTCTTTGGAAAAGTATTTTACAGCCAACAAGTAGAGAACTTTGGGAAAGCAAAGTCGGAGAGTACTAGTGCCGTTAAGATTGCTAAAATAGGTGATGTTGAAATATAGACTATAAAAATAATCTAAATCTAGCTTTAGCTAAAAATCATTAAACAAAGAGTCTTTCTCCATTAATTAAACAGTGGTAATTAGTGACATAGGAGCTAAGCAAATTATCACTAGCAGTAGTAAGGGAAATAAATTATGTTGCGCACTTAAGAAATCACATCCAAAGTTTCTGAATAGTTTAATTCAATTGAAGAAGGTTTACCTAACTTGTGGTAGAAGAAGTCAGTCCATGCGTAGAGAACATGACTAATTAATCCTTTAGTAGATTAGCCAAGAGTAAAGGCTGAACCTATGTAATCATCAATTCCTTACAAAGCTGCAAAATGTATACTTCAAGTTTAGAGCCCAGAGGAGGAAGCATAAGTTTAGAGTTGAAATATTTGGGTGTCTTGAGTTTGTTTGAGGTGAAATCTTTAAGTGGAAAACAATTCTTTGTTCAACTAGTAGATGGCACATTGATAAGCATTTAAGTATATATTTCATGAAACACAAAAGTCGAATCTTTGATTTCTTTTAGTATTTTAATGCCAAGGTTAAGACGATGAGGGTGTTGGTTCTTTCCTTTTCCTTATAATTAGTAATAATCACTACCCAAAAAAATATTTTGTGATGAATTAAAAAAAAACAACAAAAATTTTTTCGATAAACTCTGTGACGAAAATTTTTTCATCACAAATAAGTCGTTACTAAACTCTGTGATGAAAAAATATATATTCCTCGCAAATTCTACGATGAATATTATTTTCATCAACAAATTCATTACAATTTTGCAACGAAAATAAATTTTGTACAATTCACCAAACATAATTTTGGGATGAAAATTGATTTTCATCCTAGAGTTGGCAACGAATTCCGTTTTCGTCACAAATCTGCAATGAAAATGAATTCGTTGTCAAATCTGCGACGAATCCAATTTTCATTACAAATTTGCAATGAAATGGGTTTCATCGTAGATTTGAGATACATACTGTAGTTATGATAATTTTGGGATGAAAAATTTTTAATCATAAAATTTGTCATAAAACGTAAACTTTTTTCTCATAACCTCTTCATTTCTATTCAAAACATAGTTACAAACAAACACAACATAATTTCAAATCAAACAATACACATAACAACAACCAAATGACATCATAAAATATCCAATTAACCAAGTTCAACAACAAAATACCATAACACAACATAACCAATACATCCAATTCAATAAGATCCAAACCATGTTCTATAAGTCTTATAAGCAAATTCACAAAATATCCATACAGTCTCAACACAAGTGAAATATACAAAAGGAGATCATCTTATTCTTTAGCAGCAGATGTTGGGGATCTTGTGGTCGGCTAGAAAGAGGGGTTTGAATAGACATTGACCTCAAATGATTGCTTCTTTTTACAATGTTAGTGCGCAAACAAAAATACAAAGAAAACAAGTAGAAAGTTAAACTAAAGACAAGAATAAGAAAGTAAACCACTACACGTTGTTTAACGTGGTTCAAAGATTAGGGTTCCTACTCCACAGCAGTCCGTAATGTGGACGATTTCTATCCATCGATGGATTAACCCTAGGCAAACTCTGGCTACTCAAGCAACTCCTTGTGGGTGGAGAAACCTCACCACAACATCAATCAAGAGCACTTGGATACAAAGGAAACCTTGAGCACTTAGTGACTACTAATTAGACTTTAACCAAGTCTAATTTCGTCACCTTGACCAACCATCCCAAGCTCTATCTTATAGAGCTCTGAAAGAAACAACAAAAGTTGTTTACTATTACCAGTCGACTGGTTCTTGCATTAGTCTACTGGTGCTTGGCCAACGACTCTCTCAATGGCTCTTTACCAGTTAACTAATCCTTGCACTAGTTGACTGATCCTTGTCGTTCGGGTATAGAGACTCTCTGTGCTCACCCTCAATTCACTGGTACCAGTACCAATCGATTGGCACAACCCTAAACCTAGGGTTTCCCTTCCCGAATATATTTCTCTCACACTCGGACCCTCACGACTTACTTGACTCTTCTTTGTAACTTTGAACTCTTGCCTTCAAGTCTACTTTCTTTGGCTCTCGTCCCTCGGATGCATTCAAGCTCATGGCTCGTCCCCAATACCATCCTTCACGTATGCCGCGAAGTCACTTCCCTCGGCCCTTGTCCTTGCTACCTTGCCCACGATCCCTCCGATGCTCCATCCTTCACCGGACCCAAGCCATCAAGCTGAGTCATATATGTATCTTACAAACCTGTACACTCATATACACATATCAAATACAAGGGTGAATCTAACTTAAACCTTTTGCCCAAACATCAAAACACATGGTCGCATTGACTATTAGGATTGCTCCAATAGTTCCTTCATGCGGAATCACCGGGGGTTGGAGATGGCTCACCATGCGAAAGACTCGCCATGAATAAGGCGTCCTGCAAGTGGTGCCAGCTTAACATTGTCGTCGTTCCAGCCGAAGGCTCATGCACACCGCCACCGATGAATGCCGTTCGCCGGGGCTGGAGGTGGCAAGCGGCTTGCCGGAAGGCTCGGTGGACGACATTTAGTTGGAGGTGTGTGTGAGGGATGATCGCCTATTTTTTTTTAAATTAGGTTTTTCAAAACTTAGATTTTTTAATTTAAGTTTTAATTAATTGAATCAATCAACTCCTAAAATGAGATAAACTAAATAGATCTAGTAAACTCGATAAAATTAACCCAAAAAATTATAAAATATTATGAGAAGTTTTATTATTATTATTATTATTATTATTATTATTATTATTATTATTATTATTATTATTAAGACTAATAAATATATTCATGATAGTATGATATTGTTCACTTTGGACCTAAACCCTCATGAATTTATTTTTAGGCTATATCCAAAAGACTTCATTCTAATTGAGATATCATTCATCTTTTAAATTCATGATATTTTCCATGTATTTTCAATGTGGTACTTTGATTGTATTCTCACCAACCTCCCCTCAAACGAATGACCACAATTACTCTTATGGTCTGGGTCTATCCTCAAACATTTGAACACTCTTAGCCTATTAAAGACCTCTTCTCAAGCATCCAGTCACTTTTGACCTACTTCGGGCCTCCCATCAAGCATTTAGTCACTTTTAACTGACTTTGGGTCTCCTTCTAACATCGTTCAAGGTCATCCCACATGACATCTAGTTTGAACCATGACTCTGATACTACTTGTTAGGATGAAAAAAATTCACATAGCTCCATAATAGTATAATATTATCCACTTTTGGCCTAAATCCTTATGAATTTATTTTTGGGCACTATCAAATAGCCTCATACAAACAGAGATATCTTTTATCTTTTAAGCTCATAATCTTTTCTATGTATTTCTAACATGAAACTTTAATTATATTCCTAATAATAATAATAATAATTGATCCTGTCTGGAAGCTGAGAAAACGAACCTGCCGGGGGGTGATGTGTCTGGAAAGTTGACCGCCTCCTCTTGACCAGGTGATGAGCTGTCCTCTGCGTTGACCGGGTCGCCAAAAGTCCTCCTCCGGTCAACTGTACCTGCATCCAGCGACCG
>JBBMJZ010000074.1:9776534-9786632 GCA_037833815.1 Zingiber zerumbet
CGGGTAGTTAGGAAAGTTCTGGTGAGTGAAGCCAGGCAGGTAGAAGTCCTGGTGAGTGAAGTCGGACAATGGAAAATCCTGGTGAGTGAAGTCAGGCAGGGGAAAGTCCCGGTGAGTGAAGCCGGGCAATGGAAAGACCTGGTGAGTGAAGCCAGGCACGAGAAAATCCAGATGGGTCAAGGGTGACCGGACATCTGGTAGAAGGAAGTCCAAGTGGGTCATGGAGGACCGGACACTTGGCACGAAATGATAAGCCCAAGTGGGTCAAGGGGGATTGTACATTGGCAAGGTTAAGTACTAACTATGGTTAGGCAAGAGAAAAATCTAAGTGGGTCAAGGAGAACCGCACTTGGTGATCAGAAGTCCAACAGAAAGTGGGCAAAATCTAAGTGGGTCAAAAGATTGACCAGACACTTGGTGGAGAAGTCCCAACAAGTCATTGTTGATCGGAGATTGGGTAAGGAAACCCTAGACTTAGGTTAAGCAACTTAGGGTTGAACAATCGATCAAGTGATCGATTGAGAGTTGCATCAATTGATCAGCTGATCGATTGAGTACATCTCTGCACGACGCATGCATGGTTAATCGACCAGGTGATCAATTCATCCTGCAGTCAATCAATTAGATAATCAATTGAAGGGGGATTTCACAAAGCATAATATTTTCTGTGCTGAATCGATTGGGAAAGTGCTCAATTGATTGGGAGAAGTTCACAAAGTGAACAGTATGCTTCTAAATCAATCAGGTGATTGATTGAAGCTGAATAATCAATTAGGCAATAGATTGAGAGGAGTTTTCGTGAAAGCACAGAGACATTCTTAATGGATTGGGTAATTGATTAAGAAGCACTTAATAGATCAGGTAATCGATTGGGGAGATATGAAAAAGAGTCATTACGAGGTTTGGATGGCTGGGATTACTTAAATCTAGCGTGGCAATCGATTGGAGGTAACTAATCAATTGGGAACCCTAGATCACGACATATAATGGCATTTGGCGAGATTCAAATGTAACTCTTCTTCTCCACTCTTAACACATATTCTTGGAAGATTCAAGACAAACTGCTGCTGCATTTCTGAGTCTATAAGAGGCATTTACAAGCTATAAAAAAACTATTAACTAGGTAAGGTAACGTTAAACCTAGGGTGACTGGTTTGGCCCCATGGAAGTTTCCCACCGACCTCTAGGCTAAATCTAGAAACACTCATAGCGGGTGGCCCAAAAGCCCATCATCCCTTGGTTGCGAGTCTCATTTAGAGGAAAAATTCCTGCAAATGTGTCGTAGCTGGGAATCAAACCGTAGATGCCTAGGTGACAACTAAGCATCCTCCACTGTACATAGCCCCGAGGGTAACATCTATAAGCTACAAGAGATCAAGCAAGGTGTTCATTATATTGTTCATTCATTTCTTTATTGTATTTTCATGTTGAGAGCTTGTACGAGGTTTCAACTCTACAAGCACAAATTGTGAAAGTATATCAATTTCATGCATTAAAAATAAAGATCATATTATTTATTTTAAATGTAGAGAAAAAGGGCACTACAAGAGCAAGTGTCCTAAATTGAAGAAGAAGAAGGTTTAAATGGTTCTCAAGATGAAGGAGGAGCTAAAGGAGGTCGGCCCCGTGGTACACAAAGATAAGGTGCACATTATGTGCTTTTCTTGAAATCAAAAGGAACATTGCCGAAATCAATGTCCAAGGGGAAGAGACCCAACTAAGAAGAAAGGAAAAAGCTCATGTCGAAGGGGAACTTCCAAGAATAACACTAAGGTACCATTAGTTATTGGTATTTCTTTGTGTCATGATAAAGAGCATGCTAGATATAAATTTTATCATTTTATTATTATTTATCATGAAAATAGAAAGCGTGAAAACCCTAGGGTCAATTATATATCATTTTATGCTAAGACCACCTCACCTAAGGGTAGGAAGGTAGATAACAATTTAGGCAAGAACTGTAAGAATTTTAGGTATATACCTAAAAATAAAAATGCTTAATGAAATCAAGAAAATTTTAAATTTAAGGATTTAAAGAGAGAAAATCAAGTCTTGAGGTCAAGGCTTGATAAATTGAACAAGACCCTAGAGAAAATGACAAATAATGTCGTAGGGTCAAAGAATCAAAATCTAGGGGTAGATAGGCAAGAGAGGTTTGAAATACAAACGAAAAACCAAGTAGAATGTGCCCTCATACCATAGAGTTCTATATAGCTATGGAACTAATTCTAAGTCTATGAGTCAAGTCAAGGTAACAAGGAAAGCTATCCCTAGAATTAATCTTGAAAAGACTAGTGTGACTAAGGCTTCTAAGAATCCTAAGAAAGTCACTAAGAATGTCACAAGAAAAGTTATCCCTAGAATTGACTGTGAGGAGTCCAGTGTGACCAAGGCTTCTAAGAAACCTATGAAGGTATTAAAAGAAATTATCCCTAATGATTACCTAGAGTACCTAAGGAGTATCAATAGATTTTGGGTTCTTAAGAGTGTGTTCTCTATACCCTAGATGGGTTTAGAGAGTGTCAACTCTAATTGGAAGGATAGTTAACTAAACTTTGGTGAAATTGACACTTTGGGGTATTTTTAAGATATTGCTACACCTTAAAAATGAAGGATTAATATTTACTTTTTGAAAGAATAAAATATGCCAAAATTTAAAGATTTGGACCTAATTAAATTGGCACAATTAAGATAGAAGTCAAAGAAATGTCAAGTTGGGATTTTGGTAATTTCTTAAGGAGATATGGGAAACTTAGGATTTATTTCTAAATTTAGCGATTAGTTAAGAACCCTTAGATAGATAATCTAAGTATTTCCTTTATGCTAAAATTATTATGATTGTGTACTCATCATATGTCATTACATCATATTTAATATTCATATATATTTATGAAACATGTCATATGTCATGTCATACATATATAATTATTCATGATAGTTATTCTTTTAAAAAATATATATTTGATGTATGTCATAATCATTTTCATGCATTATTTTAAAATTCCTTGTTATTAAGGATAATAACATCAATTGATATCATAGATTAGATGATCAAAGTTTAAATGTCTAGTTAGATATGCATGATCTCTTAGTTTTAGGAAAATCCTATTGTACATCTCACAAGATCCATAGGCTTGACTTGTATGTGTTTTTGAGACACACTATTACAAGTGAGATGTGAGGAAGATGAACAAAACTTGAGGTGTTGATTTAGTGCATCTTTTTGAGTTTAAGTTTCATCTTAACAATATATTATAAGTCCAATCATTGGAAAAGCTAGTATATAAATCATGTGCATTTAGTCCAAGGAATATGATTGGAAATTATGTATTGAAAATCATTAAAAAAATACTTTAGAAAATCTTAGTGAAGTCTATCTTTTGATAGGAATCATCATTTGATTGTTTGGTCATAGAGTAGCGTGAAACATTGGTTTTTCAATGGTTTCTAATTTTGTGTCAATTTTTGAAAATAACATTTATTTTTATAGGAAATTATTTTTTTCCTAATAGTATATGACATAAATAATGTATACATAGATTTTTATAATTTTTAGAAAATTATAGAATTATTTAGGAATTTTTGAATATCGGTCTAAAAATGAAATTAGAAAAATTCAGAAATTTCAATCGATCAATAAATCGATTCACCCAGGCTTGAATCGATTAAAGGTCATTTTTGTGAGTATAGAGGTTCGTGGAATCGATCAAGTGATCGATTAAGCACCCCTGAATCGACCAACTAATCAATTAAGGTGGTTGTAATCGATTGAATCTCAACTTCAATTGATTCAGAGAGGTTGTACCAATTAGTACCTGAAACCAATCGATTAGGAAGGCTAATTTTTATTTAAATGATTTGATTTTAGTCTATTAAGTAAATGGTTAAAGAAGATTAAATTAGATTTAGGATAAGATTTAGTTTCAAAGTAGAATTTTAAATCTCAAAACTTTAAATTTTGGATTTCCTATAGGTTTAGGAACTCTAAGTCATTGTTGGTGCAATGATAAAACTTTGGGACATGTTTTGAGGGGGAGTTTCTCCTTAAATAACATGATTTAAAAATTTTTTAGACAAGGAAACAATGGAAGGTTAGGAATCTTCATTGTTATAAGTGCTCAAGGATGAGCATTAGAAACAATGGAAGATTGAAATTTTTCATTATAGATGTATGGGTGCTCTAGGGTGAGCATACGATATGTGCTCAAGGGTGAGCATTATATGCTCAAGCATGAGCATATGGTACAATGAAAGGTATGAGACTTTCATTATGTTCCTTTGACAAAATTGATTCTTAAGGGGAAGAGTTTTTGATGTGTGTCAAAGGGGGAGAAAATGTAGGGTTTTAAGTTAAAAACTCATATTCATGCTTCGAGCATGAGATGAAGTTGGAGTTGGGCTCATATGGGTTAGTGTAACTTAAACATATTGTTAAATATCAAAAAGAGAGAGGTTGTTGAGAAATCATTGGTGTAATTATTCCCCGGGTCAAGGTTGATTAATTTGACTAAGCTCGAGTAAGTCGAGCTTGAGTTTCGATATTTGGACAATATGTTGTGGACAACATGTTTGGAGAATATATTGTGGGACATATGAGAGAAAAGTCAAGTAGGTCATAGAGGACAGATACTTAATTGGTAAAGTCCTAATTAGGGGTTAGGCAATGATAAAGTCCTAACTCAGAGGTTAGACAAGGAAAGTCCTAACTTGAGGGTTAGGCAAAGGGAAAGTCCAAGTGGGTCAAGGAGGACCGCATGTTGGCAAAGAAAAGTCCTAACTGTGGTTAGATAAAGGAAATTCTAAGTGGGTCAAGGAGGATCGTAAGTTGGCAAAGGAAAGTCAAAGTGGGTCAGGGAGGACCACACATTGGCAAGGAAAGTCCAAGTGGGTCAACAAGGTCTGCACGTTGGCAAGGAAAGCCCTAACTGCAGTTAGGCAAAGGAAAGTCCAAGTGGGTCAAGAAGAACCGCACGTTGATAAGGAAAATCCTAACTATGGTTAGGCAAGCAAGTTCAAGTGGATCAAGGAGGATCGTACGTTGGCAAAGAAAAGTCCTAACTACAGTTAGGTAAAAGAAAGTCTAAGTGGGTCAAGGGGGGCCACATGTTGGCAATGTTAAGTCCTAACTATGATTAAGCAAGAGGAAAATCTAAGTGGGTCAAGGAGGATGACATTTGGTGATCGAAAGTCCAACGGAAAGTTGTCAAAGTTCAAGTGGACCAAAAGGTTGATCGAACACTTGGTGAAGAAATCCTAACAGGTCATGGTTGACCAGAGATTAGGCAAAAGAACCTTAGACTTGAGTTAAACAAGTTAGGATATGCAATTGATCAAGTGATCGATTAAGAGCTGCATCAATCAATCAGCTAATCGATTGAGCGCATCTCTATGCAAGATGCACGTGGTGAATCGATCAGGTGATCAATTCATCCTAAAGTCAATCGATAGGTAATCGATTGAATGTGGATTTTGTGAAGTACAATATTTTCTATGCTAAATCGATTGGAAAAGTGCTCAATCTATTGGGAGATGTTCACGAAGTGAACAGTAGGCTTCTAAATTGATCAAGTGATTGATTGAAGTAGAGTAATCAAATGGGAAATCAATTGAGAGGAGTTTTCGCGAGAGCACAGAGGCATTCTTGATCGATTGGGTAATTAATCAAGAAGCGCTTAATTGATCAAATAATCGATTGGGAAACACAAAAAAAATTCATTGCGAAGTTTGGACAGCTGGGATCACTCGGATCTGACACGGCAATCGATTGAGGTAAGACCAATTGATTGGGAACCCTAGATCACGACATATAAAGGTGTTTTGCTACATTCAAACGCAACTTTTCTTCTCCACTCTTCACTGCTTATTTTTGGAAGATTCAAGGCAAAGTGCTAATATACTTTTAGATTTATAAAGGCATCTACAAGTTATAAGAGATAAAGCAAGGTATTCATTGTACTGTTCACTCATTTCCTTGTTGTATTTTCTTATTGAGAGCTTGTACGATATTTTTTCACCTCCGGAGTGTTTCTGAGAAAGAGTATTTTCATAGTGGAGAATGTACTTTGTGTGGATTCTATTAAAACCCCAAGGTTGTTTTGATGTGATCAAACAAGTTAAGTTAGGTCATGTTTAGTTTAACCCCTGTGTCTAAGTGTATAGGAGCTTAGGAGCACAAGAAGTTGAGCGGAAGACGCGGCTAGCGAGAAGGACGACACGGGAGAGAGCTGACGGGCTCGGTGGGTCTGAGGGATGATGTGCTGCGGAAGAGTACACCGGTGGATGAGAAGAGAGGGCACGACGTTCAAGGGATGAGAAGTTGGGGAGGAAGGCGACTCGAGGAGAAGGCTAGAAATTGGGTTCAGGTGAGCCCTATTCCGGATGGCCAAAATCACCCAAGCTAGCGGAGCCAGAGTGGAAGACTCGAACCGAGGCCAGCTAAACCGGAACAAAGGGCCCAGACCAAAAAAATTTATCAACAATAACGTGGATGCTGATCGATGTGTCGAGGATAGAATTCTATCCCACTCCAGGCATCCGGAACCCTTTCAGGTGCCCGAAATAGTGCTATAAATATAGCCCTAATTCGAGTAGTTCAAATAACAACTTGTAATTCATTTACTTCTGTTCTACTTTTACTTGTGAGCTATTAACATTGTAAGAGGCTACTACATCTGAAGGAGATCGTTATAAAAGTGTGCTTAATTTTCCTTGGATTAGCAATCTTCTAATTGTAAACCAAGTCAGTCTCCTTGTGTTTCTTTCTCTGTAATTAGTCTCTTTGTTTTTATTACAAGTGTTCATAACTAAGCTATAAAGTCGAGAAAGGGTTTAGTTTATTTTTTTAGGGCAATTCACCCATCCCCTCTTGTCGGCCACCAAGGGACCAACAAGTGGTATCAGAGCGAGGATGCTTCAGAAAGACTAACTATCGACCGAAGCAAAGAAAACCATGGCCTGACCAAGCATCATTCCACCAAAATTTGAGGGAGACTTCGTACATTGGAAACACCGAATGAAGGTATTTCTAAAAACTGACTTTGAGATTCATTTAATAATCAAGTATGGTTTTGTAGCTCCTACGAATCAAAACAGAGAAGAGAAGGAAGAGAGTCTTTGGACGAAGAAAGAACAAAATGACTCCATAGCAAATAATCGAGCGGAATATCACTTGTTGAGCATGCTGCCGCCTCAAGAAGTCAACCGCATCGGGAGCTACTCGTCGGCCAAAGAACTCTGGGAAAGATTCCTGGAACTCCACGAAGGCACATCCAAAGCCAAGCTCACAAGACGAGATATACTTCGAAACAAACTGATGAATATCCATCTGGAAAAAGGTGAGAAAGTAGTCGATCTACATGCGAAGGTCAAAGAACTAATCACTGGACTTGAAAACCTCAGTGAAACAGTAACCAATCGGGACTCGATTCACTACCCTCTCAATGTCTTTCCCAGACTTCAGAATGGATCTCGATAATCAACGCCTACTACGTCTCAAAGGACCTGGAGGTAAGTACCCTAGAGGAACTCTTTCTACTTTAGAATTACACAAAACTAGATGTGTAGGTACAACAAAAGAGTCAAACTAGATTATGTCACTAAATGCAACCAAGAAGGATGAACCCGAGTCAGACTCAGAAGAAGATCAAGAAGCCTACATGGTAAGGAAATTTAGAAAATTCTTTAGATCTAACAAATTTAAAAAAATGCAGAACAGGAAAAATCCAAGAAATAGAAGAAGGGTTTGATGCTACCAGTGTCAAAAGAAAGAACACTTAAAAGAGGACTGCTCAGAACTTAAAAAGGAAAAAAGGTAAGATGCCCAAGAAAAACAAGCACAAGGCTCTAACGACTATTTGGGATGACAACTCATCATCTGAGTCAAAAATAAAAGAATATGTCAGGCTAGAATTGATGGCAAGCCATGAAGAGCAAAGCACCTCTGAATCCTTGGAAGCCAGCATCAATGAAGAGGGAGCAACTTCATATGAATGTAGCAACGCAGGGGGAGAGTTAGGCTTCAAGCCTGATATAGTAAGTGAGGTATGCCTCTTACCTCCTGATCAACTTTACTTTGGCATTAAATCTATGGAAAATTCAATGTGCAAGTTAAAAAGTAAAAATAATAAATTAAAAATTGAAAACTTAGAAATAAAAAGAATTTTAGCAAAATCATGTCTAATAGAAGATTTTAAAAAAATAAAACTTAAAAATGCTAAATTAAAGGAAGAAATAGAAAACTTAAAAAAGTTCTGCATGTTCAAATGTTTCTGTTTTAAATATTAGAAATTATAGAGGATTAAACTGGTACTATAGATTTCATAAAGGTCAGATCAGAAAAGTAACAAAATCTTATATCCCTAGAAAATATCTGATTAACTCTGTAGGAAGGAACCTATATTGAGTTCTAAAAACTTGCTTAAATTAAAAGTGAAATTAGACTTAGGGCTTTCGGATAGAAGATTAAATATTTGAATTCATTAAAAGCTTTTGTCTAGAAGTGGTTGATGATCCAATAACTAAGAAGGTCTAGTGCCTCGCCACAGCCTAGAAGTCAATTTCTGAATTAAATATTTAATTGACAAATTGATAAGCATAAAATAGTTAATTAAATTAAATGCTTTCAATATTTGTCAATAGTTTAACATTTGTTAAAAAAAATTCTTACAATCTTCACTTAGAATTTTTTTAAAAATTTTATTTAGAAATTTTTCTTTAACTGCAAGTTTCATTTAAAACTTATTTTTTCCCCCTTAAGATTTTATTTAGTGCCCCTTTTTTTAATGTGATCAAAGGAGAAGAATTAGAAGTTAAGTTTAAGGGAGAGGTATATTTATCAATCTTCAATCTATTACATATCTAAAGTCTTAAAACTAACCTTGAATATTTATTTCATGTCTTTAATTTCATATTATTTTATCCTAACTTAACTTGGGTTGATTCACATCAAAAAGGGGGAGATTGTTGGATCCCATGGTTGTTTTGATGTGATCAACAAAGTTAGGTTAGGTTCTGCTTGGTTTAATCCCTGTGTCTAAGTGTGCAGGAGCTTAGGAGCACAGGAAGTCGAACGGAAGATGCGGCTAGTGAGAAGGACGGCACGAGAGAGAGCCGGCTGGCTCGGTGCGTCCGAGGGACAAGGTGCCTAGGAAGAGTGCACCGGTGGACGAGAAGAACGTACGCGACGTTCGAGGGGCGAGAAGCCGAGGAGGAATACTGCTCGAAGAGAAGGCCGAAAATTGGGTTTGGATGAGACCTATTCCGGATGGCCGAAATCACCCAAGCTAGCGGAGCCAGAGCAGAAGACTCGGACTGAGGCGAGAAGAGGGACCGGATCAAAAAAAGTCAACAATGTTGACTTTTGTGGTCCGGGCACCCGGAACTTAAATTTTATCAAGTTCGACGTGTACGTTGACCAACGCGTCAGGGATAGAATTATCCTACTCCAAGTGACCGAAACAGTGCTATAAATATAGCCCTGATTTCAGTAGATCATATAACAACTTGTAATTTCTTTCTTTCTATTCTACTTTTGATTGTGAGCTATTAACGTTGTAAGAAGCTACTCCGTCCGAAGGAGATATTCACAAAGTGCGCTTCATTTTCATTGGATTAGCAATCTTCTGATTCCAAACTAAGTCTCCTTGTGTAGCGCCCGAAAATTCTCAAACTTATTTTTAGAAATATCCTACAATTTTTCTAGAATTTTTGGATATTTTTACGAAATTTTTGGCGTAGCGGAAGTAGCAAAAATAACTGAAGTCGTAAAATAGCCTACGCGGGAATTAAACCCGAGACCTATCGGGTCCTACGACTTAAACGCAGCTCTAGTAACTAAGTGAACCCAGCAGGGCCGTGCTGAAAGGAAAGGGAAACAATTATATTTATAATTGTTTTAGCCGAATTAATCCCTTAATATAAATAGGGGAAATTAAGTGAAGGGTTATTTTTTTTATCGTGATTTCTTTCCCCTCACCCTAACCTCACGCCGCCTCTCTCCTTCCTCCTCCTCTCGGCGCACAAAGCCAAGGAAGGCTAGGGTTCCGTTCCAAAGGCGACAGGAGCACCTTCCGGCGACGACACCGGCACGAGGACGCTCCT
>JBBMJZ010000074.1:9788882-9799704 GCA_037833815.1 Zingiber zerumbet
AATGGGATGATGACTGTCCTTGAACAGAATGGTATTCTACAGAGGATCCAGTATCAGGTACATTTTAATTACATACCCCTTAGCCGAGACAACACATTTCATAACTTCAAATTTGCAAATAAAATTATTTTACAATTCCAGTGATTTACCTTCAGCCTACGCATCTTGACATCCTGAGATTCTTATGATTTGTTGCTAACACTTAAAACTTGGAATTAACATTTTTGTCTGGTATCCCCTATAAACACACAATAGAAACAAAGTCTATTCTTTAATAGGCATACTTTTTGTTAATGATGATTAACATGTTTTTTTTATTATCTTCATTAAAGTTAGCTGAGAAAAAGGTATTTGCTGCACATATTGTTTTGCTATTTTGCAGAAAAGAAGGAACATATAAGAGGTAAAAGGTTTCTATATATGGTTAGTGATGCAAAAAAAAAAAGAAGAAAAAAGGAAAGGAAACAAAAAGAAAATTCTCTCATTAGCGACCATAGTAAAGCTACCAGGTATTGCTTATGGGGATAATAGCTCATAAGACTAGTCGATAGTAAAATTATGAATGATTAATTTGGTGGTGTCACAAAGTTAATGATAAATATTTGTTTTTAATTTTCTTTTCAATTTCAAAGTTTTTAGAAAATGAAATGGAAAATAAAAGATTTTCATGAATCAAACTAGAATTTACTTAATTTCTTGAGGCTCCATGTGATGACCATCAGAAAGCAACTTTAAGAATTCCATAGTATCTCAATAATACTATTGGAAAATGTCTCCTATATGACAATCTTTAGGTTGTGGAGCACAATATTGCATATTTGATAGGCTCTCCTACATATTTCAGATTCACATCAGGATAATGTTCTTGGAGACAACCTATATCTTGGAAGACCAAAATGCAAACTGTTACAGGTTGAGTCTAGAGTTCAAATGTAGACTCCGTATCGTTCCAGTCCAAGACTGAAACCTCGACACGGGTCGAAATTTTAAACCTTGGGTAGGATTATTGACCATGAGAAATGGTAAAACAATAGCAAAAAGCAACAAGAAGGGTCTTTCTAAGAAAACAATGTGCTATGTTAACTATTATAGATCCGATAATAAGTCAACTAACATAGTTAAACTTGAACCCTTGCTAAGTATCAAATATGAAATTTTAAAAGGATTTGTGGCGATGCGATCAGCAACAGCTATATCATACAAGTCAATCTTTTCCTCCTTTTGTTTAGCCAAAGGGAACAGTTGCAAATAAGAAATAGAAATGAGAAAAGTATTGGAATGACTTGCAACAAAAGACCATGAAAGTAGCAGACATCAAGAGACTAGTTTCCAGCAAGAAGACATCTTCCATCAAAAAGTAAGATGAAAAAAAAGCGCACAGAAGAATTCCAAATTCAATCATGTAGTAAACATATAGTTAGACAAACCACACAGCTAAGTAGAGGGTTCTGCTTTTTCTAAAGAAAGAACAATGGCTTTTCTTAAGAAAGAACAATGGCAAAATATAGTAACCACTGAGGGATGTAAACGCACTTTTTTCTGAGGAAATTCTTTAGTCATTCCTCCACTACAACTCATGGTCTTCATTACCCACTCAAATGATATTGAATTTAGCTGTTTTTTAAATGACAAGGAGATTCCTAAACTATCATACTACAAAAAAGGGAAAAATAATATTTTGAATTGCATCTCCTTCTAGCTCTTTCCTCTTCCACTTCATGAACTTGAACTCCACCCGTGTCTTCTTCTTCATCTTACTTTTGGTGAGCTTCTCTTACATCTTTCTTCCTCTTCATCTCCATGAAACTATTTCCATCTTTTTCATTTTTGTTTCCAAGAACACCTCCAACTCCATCCATGGTGAATATCCCAACATAGCTCAGTCCCAAAACTAGATAAAGGATGCAACATTAAAGCATAGGCAAATATTATGTATGGATACATCAAACTTCCATAGACACCTCTTCCATCTTCCTCTTCCTCCCATCTTATCCTATGAGAGCTTAGATAGCTCTTCGTCCACTTCAAGCTCTTGGAGTCAGTTGATATCTACTCAATCCTCAGCATCAGCAACCTCGTATATGGCATTTGACCTATGAGGAACACTAGACCAAAGTATCGACAACTTCTAAAGTTGAGAATTCCTAAAGTTGAGAAATGATGGCTCAATGGAATCATAAGCTTCATGCACGAAACCATCCCTTGAAGACTCAATGGAATCATATGCTTCATGAGCAGTACTCTCCCGTCATCAGTGGTGCCACACTGGTATTTGCAGTGTTGGTCACATCATTGCAGGTCCTAAAGTTGGTAGGAATTTCCAAGTAAATAGATGAAAGGGGAAAAGAGAAGGGGAATTTAAATTTTGCCATCTGCTAATCAGAAGACTACAACTTCATAGGGGTATTTTATTTATGTGAATAAAAGAAAAAACAGATGATTCTCTCAGGTGGCGAGGGATCAGTGTGCCAAGTCACATGAAAATCAATTAAGGAGGCGATGTGAGATTGCATTATCTATGACACAGATGGGTAACCCACAATTGCCTAGATAGTAATCTTTAAGAATCTTAATAAGAAGCAATAAAAAACAAATTAGAACTGCAGTGGCTCACAAATTTTGAGACAAATAACTCATAAATGCCCTCCAAATGCATGAGCCTTATTGGGACCTGACTGCCAATCCTATCAGCATCAAATCTTCTAGTGAATATAAGGCCTAAATTTTGGATTCCAATATATGCTTTTCGAGAAGGATCATGCACTGGAACAATTGCAAGCCAATTGCTGCATATGAAAATTATAAACTATTAGGAAGACTTGCTTGGTCTTTCCATGGACCAAATGAACATACAAAAGCATCAACCTTCCATATCAGTATGTCTTACCAAGTCTCTTTAAGTTAAAGCTCATCCACAGAATTTACAGTGGAATGATTGGATTGCATGTCACTTATAAATTATACACTACTGCAGCTATATCAAATTAAACTAATGAATTAGTTATTTGGATATGCAAAACAATTTTGTCATTGGATTATGAACTAGTTATTTACCGACAGTAAATAAATTTATCATAATTCGTAATGTTTTTTAAGAAACCCTAAATGACTAACAGCATACTTGTCATAAAATGTTTTGAAAAAACAGCAGGAAACATATAAAATAAAATGTCCATGTTAATCTTTTGCCAAAAAACAAGTGCAATATCTGTGCAATACCTTGCCTCTCATGTCCTACTTCACTTTTTCCTACAAATATTGTATTTCTGTTATCCTACAAATATTATATTCCTCTTACAATTGCAAAATACAGTGTTCAAGGAAGCAGTATGTACAAAAACAAGGACAGACCAAAGGAAAAAAAACAATAGATAGCTGGCACAAGAAAACTTGATTAGGCAATTCACATGCTACAATTTCTCAAAGCAACGGCAACAACACTTACTAATTTTGTAGATTCAGGTGCATCAAGAACTAACCCACTAGCACTTACAGGCGCAACAACCTGGTTGTGAAAGTAAAACATACATTAACAGTTACAAACAAAAAATTACAGTTGTTAACTAGCTGTATTGACACTGAACATAACTACACTTTATGACTAGAAGTTATCCAAAATGAATGTTAACTTTTAATTACAGGAGAAATTGGTAGGCATGACATGAGACGCAACGTCTTCTAAAACAATAATAAGAATAATTTTGCCCACATTCAGTAGTTGATTCATCAATTCATCATCCCCAACTAGTGGGATAAGACTTAGTTGTTGACTTCTTGTTGCTGTTGTTGTTGTTCAGTAGTTGATTCATGAGGAAGTAGCTAGGGGAGCAACGGGAATTAAAATAAAAAAGGGGAGAAACAGGAATTAAAATAAAAAGAAAAGGAAACAAAAGAAAGGAAGACTTTTTTTTTAATCCCCAAACTAGAGAATGACATATACAACCATTCATCCTTTACATGATGTGGATCCTCGCACATAGTCCTACTTTCAAACACTTTATTGCTATGCCAGAGAATAATAAGACAATTCAAATCTTGTTATTGAGTTAAAGCTAAAATTTAGTGAAAGCAATGTTGCATCTATAGGCATGCTATGGGAATGGAACACAGAAAATAAGAATGAAGAATGTATAATATTTTCAATTATCTCAAATTTGCTAAAACAAAGAGATACAAGAAATCAACTGAAATTGAAAATGCAAAAATATAAATGCGAAGAACCAATTAGCGAATATGTAAATATATGAGGATTAAGTATAAACAGTCTTAGTCTACGAGTGAACAATTTGATGGTTACCTCACTATTAACATGATATCAGCTAAGTAAGATGATTGATGGATAATACATGAACTAGAGAGGAAAATTTGAATGATACTAGAGAAATACCCTTTAGCATTGTTGCTTCTTCGAACATGAATGGAGATTCCATATTATATGATCAAGCGCCCACAAACTAAGCAAATGAATACATAAGAAAATGATACAAGAATAATGGAATAGAGAGCAATAGATGGAGAATGAAGGTAGAGAAATAAGAGATATTCTCTGTATACAAGAATTCCTACGATTAACAGAGATGTTCCAAGAAATATTCTAGGAGATATGGCAGGAAATAAAATGTTTCCAATGAAGACATAATTGTCAAAAGTACAAGAATCTTCTCAGTATATGACAAAAGCTCCTCATCTTGTCCTATGGCAAGTAGGAACTTGGAAGTAGTAAATTCTGAATTAAAAGAAAAAATATATATTTTTTAAGACGTTTCAGCCACTCTAATAGTCTTATTTGCAAATCCAACCACAAAAGGTTTCGCAACATAATGCTTTATTAGAATTAAGTATTGTTTGAGCAAATTTTTATGATTCAGCCTGTAATAATGGCATTCTAGAATAACCCAAGTAAGCTGTCCTCTATTGCCATATGGTTGTCCTTTCTACAGAACCACTTAAGGCTATTATCTGACTGACTGTTTTTGATCTCCGCTATACAAAGTCATAAGTTTCAACCAATATACATGATATTTTATTAATGAGTATTTGTCAATTTAAAAATATCTTTGAGTGGCATACCAGATCTGCATATCATCCATTTTGCATCAAGGGTAGTTTCATGAAGCAAAATAGTGTGTGTCATGTGAACTGTGACATCACCCTAATGGTTATTGATTAATGCTAGCAGAAACATGAACTAATTTCATGGATAATCTACCAAGCAAATTCTAAACATAAATGGAAGTCAAAAACATACCAGAAAGATGAACCAAAAGACAACTGCAAATTATCATCCCAATCTGCAGTTTTGCCTGTTACAATTTGAATTTAAGAAACAATAGCAGTCTCATGTACTACGAGAAAAGAACTTTACTTCAATATTCATAACCATTAGTACAGACACCAAAGTAATGCTCAATGCGGTAAAATTTTGTGCTATACTTTATCTCAGATTTGACCTTATACAAATTTACCCATGAACCCAATTGTTCTGCGCCTTTTTCCTTCAAAAGAATAAAGTATTCGTTAGATAGGTGACAAGTGTCATATAGCTTCTATTGACACATAGCCTAGGTAGCACTTAATTCCTAACTGCTAAGTAGCACAAGGAACACCCAGTGTTGTTGATCATACACGAATTAAGATTCACTCTTGCATCACATCGAAGAATAAATTGTCCTAGATCTACAAGGTATTAACTTCAGGTGCTTAGGTGCTGCTTCTATGCCACATTTAAAATTATGATACTATAATGTAAGTAGTTGGATGTACCTGGACATTCATGTTTGCATACTGAATATCCAATTTTGAAGTATGGAAGCTTGCCAATTAGCTTGCCAATACATACCACAAAAAGTGAACTATAATATAGATAGCTCAGCTCTTACGGTGCTAATGCGTAATTAACATAGGCATGGCTGTATTGTACAGCTTAAAGATGCAATATTGATCAAAAATAAACAATTCTATGAAAAGTGCATAGGAAAAGTGCTGCAAATTGCACATCAAAGTATTGCAATTTGAGAAAACTATATAAGAAAACCAAAATTAGAAATTAAAATACATAAAAAACAACGGTTCTAAGTACTAGAAACAACCAAAATATATAGTAAGACTAAGAGTTATAAATTTGGTTAGCGAAACTTGTCTTTTAGAAGTGGCATCCCTAGATTGTTTCTTCAATTAGAGATCAGAGGACCTCCCGAGTTATGCTCTTAGGTGAATAAACAAAAGGAATAAAATCATGACTAGCAATGAAAAACTATTGGTGTTATCACAGGATTTTAGGAGTCTACTAGTTTGGATGCTGATGTTAATTGAATTAGCTTTTTCACAAATGATTGTTTAGATTATTTAAGGATATGGAATAATTATCGAAGATTTCCTTGCGTATTAGTGAATAAATTATAATTATTTTTGAAACAATTATAGTAAGTAATATAAACAACTACGAATAATTCAGAAAAAAAAAATATGTTGTAACTAAAAATATGGAGGGCGTGATGAACTTAGCAATGAAATAAAGCCAAGATAACAAAAATGGCAATATATCGTTATAGTTAAGTATTCAACTACAAAATAGTTAAGATAATAAGTAGAATAGTAGGCAAAAGAAATTATGTCCAACTCATTTTCCTTTGTTATCAGCTTTGCAAATTAAGTGAAAATTGCTTAAAACCATATATCTATAAATTAATTAAAGATAGCTTCCCATTTAATTCCTCTTTGTGACATTTAAATATCCTATTTGAGCTTCATATGCCTACTTCAACTATGTTTGTATTATATTTCCAAATTAACACTGCAGATTTCCTAACGAAAGTATAGTGTTGGCGTGACAGCTGTTTCAATAATCAACCTAAAAAAATCAAAAATTGTTTTTAACATGTTTTCACATATCTTCAGTGGGTAGTTGAGATTCCTAATATTTCTCTTGATTTCAGGAAGTCTTCCTGCCTAATCAAAAACATTATATATATATATATATATATATTTGAAACAGAATTCAACAGCTTGAAAAGAAATCTTGTAATGAAAAAGGTGAAATACCATACCACCAAATTCTCATGACCATTAACCATCCATGCAGGTCAAATGGCTTCTATCTCAGATATGAACCTTGTTAAAAAACAAAAGGGTAAAAATCAATCAATATGGAAATCAAGGGAAAAAAAAAATAATCAAAGGAATCAGCTCATTATCAAGGTTGAATGGTGGAAATAAGTTGGTCCTAACCACCCTGGAAGGGATCCATGCATATTTCCATCACACCTACAGAAAATGGTACCTTTCCCATGAAGATACGAGTGTAAAATCATTGAAACCCTCAAGCTGCTAAGAAAAGCATATCACACATAACATGTCATCCAATGGAATATAAAATGTTCAACAAAGAAGATTTAGCACAAAGTTAGTCTATTCTAAGCACCATAGAGAATCACATTTTCCAACTCAGTCATACCAGGAGTTAGTCAAATGAATTGGAAATCCGGAACAATGCCAGGATTGAGAACTTTGCAATTCACTTTAGTACCTCGTGGCTCATTCCATTGATTTGCCAAAAATACACATGAAATTTTGACTAGCACAGTCCAGTATGTCAACCAATAGTTTCAGACTGATAACATTATATGGTCATACTGAATTATACACGCCTTGTGCTACTTGGAAGTATGGCATCAATCAATCAGTAAATCTCTGTAACTGGTGCGCTTTTATGGTTAAAAATAACAAAGAATATAGTGAAGGATAACAGATAACTTGATAGAAAAAGGATTTCGATATACAATATTCAATCAGTGTAGTCAAATTTTTTTCAGGTGCAAGGAAATATTTCCTCCCAATGAGGTTTCTCTAGTGTGATGGAAAAATATATATACTCCCTAGAAAATGCACAAAGCAAGTGATAATCAATGTACCAAAAGATTGGGAGGCTAGGTTCAAGAAGAGAAATTTTGTTAGAAACTTGTGTTATTTCTCATAAAAAATTGGAGAAAAGAGGGGAGGAAGGTATGATCAATTAGAGGAAACATCCAATAGCCAAAGGGTTATTACTCATGAGCTTGCTTAATGCTAAAACGACTTTGGTACCGCTATTATTGTCGTGATCTGTCGAATTTTAAAGGGCACCTCTTCTGCATTATCACACAGTAGGGGGTTATCACACACTAGGGGGCTAAAGTGACTAAAAAGATCATCTACAACCCCTCCCATGATAAAGGCTCAAAGCATGATTCAAACAATTCGTACAATCAAATGGCTCCCCCTTCAAGGCTTATAAAAGCTAGTTCAACCTTGGAATCATATGACCTGCAATGAAGGAGAAATAACTTTCAACTCTCAAAGTCTATATGATAGCTTCTCTGATAAGGAATTCTACCGGTAAGATACACAACTTTTTGCAATAAAGGATCCTCCTGCCGTCATGTTAAAATTCATGGCGCATACTTGTTTTAACAATATCTTGTTTTGTTCTTCAAATATAAATAAATAAACAAGGAAATTGTAAAGGACGTTTGCCCAAAGAAAATTGTAACTTTATCAGGGAGATTATAGCCTAAGGTGTTGACGTCTCTAATGCTAGTAATGTATATGGGAGGGGGGTATGGAATGGCAATGATAATAATTGGGGACGCTAGCAGTGGAGTAATTTGTGTAGGAAAGATTTGGTATAAGAGGCATATCGCATAGGGGGATGGTGGTGGTGGAAGAGGAGGATTTATGATTTAAGGATAATTGGTGGTCTTGAGGGACAGTGGCTCTAATACCAAGTTGATAGGAACTAGAAAATCAGAGAAAAAAGGGAAGGAAAAGGATGATCACTTTAAGATATCAACCTCCAATAGCTAAAGGTTTTTTATTTATAAATTTTTGTTTGATGACAGAGGTCTACATGATGTTAATCTATAGGCATCTAAGAAGTGTCTTATAGCAATAAAATAACTAACCTACAGATAAAATAAGGAATAACTAGCTCTTAAGAATCAAGGTTGTCGTAATTAAATAACTTATTCTAAGTGAACAGGAGAAGATAATTCAAAATTGAAGTATTAATTTGAATAAAATCTCCTATTATGGTAGTAACAAATATGCTTTCAAGGCCCGAGACCAAGTTCCAGGCCCCCCTGAACAGATCATTCCTCATGAATCAACGCCATTCTTCACAAACTCACAAGAAGATTGTCAGACACAGGTCATCAAGCAAACCAAATTAGAAGAGAAGATCTCATTCTTAATACAACACCCTTACCATCCATCTAAAGCTTTTAAAGGAGGACAGAATCCTAATGAAAGAAAACAAATAAGAGAATGGTTGAGCCAGCATAAAGGAGTTGAAGCAATTTTATTGAGAGCGCGGGATCTAACGTCAATGGTAGAAAGAAGAGATGAAAAGAAAGATACCTTCTTCATCCTCGTCCTCCTCCACCGCCGCCTCTTCGACTAGATTCGCGCAGGAACAAAAACGGAGACCGCACGGCTTTTCGGTAGGGGCGAGTATTCGGTTAAAACCGAATTTTTTTGCAAATAAATCGAACCATCTGATTTTCGATAAAAATTGAATAGAACCGAACCAAAATTTTAATAAAATTGAACAAACTAAACCAAACAAATTGAATAAACTGATTTTTTCTAAAAATTTGATTTGACTAAATAAAAATTTAGTTTGGTTTAAAAATTATGGTCTAAAAAACCGATTTGGTTTAAAAATTTGGTCTATTCGATTTAACCGAATAAAAAAATTTAAAACCGAACCCGAACCGATTTAACCAAATTAACCGATTTTTTAGAAACAAAAAATAGAATTTCTCAATAAACTGAATCGAATTTTTAAATTCAGTCGGTTTAATCGGTTTCACCGAACTTTTACTCACCCCTACTTTTCGGTGAAACCCGAAATATAATACATATACCCAATTCGACCTAAATTAAATTAAATTAAATTTTAATTTATTTACTGAGATAAACTAAATTAAATTTTATATAATTAAATTATTATTTAAATTTATTTGAATATGATTCAAATTTGATTTAAATTTAATTTATTTAAATATTATTGAACCCTTAATTTAAAAATTATTAATTTAATATCATAAACACTCACGCCCGCCCTCCTTCACTCATCGTATTCCTCATCGAGCTCCAAACTCCTTCTCTTCCTCCTTCATTCCACCTCTTCTGCCAACGTCGCCCCCGCGAGAGATCTGCCAATCGCGGCCTCCTGACGCCGTCACCTCCGCAACATCGCAGCCGCGAGAGATCTGCCAATCGCAGCCTCCTGACGCCGCCACCTCCACTGGTACGCGAATCCCTCACTACCCTCCTCTCTTCTTGAATGAGAAGCGGTTTTTTCTCGTGCCTCTTTTTATGCTCCTCTTTTTGAATCCCTAACAAGAATCTATGTGTGCTTTTCTTTCATCGTTCCTTTTCTTAATCCTAATGAAGAATATCTCTTGTCCCCTTTCTTGGATATGCAGATTACGATGAAATCTGTTTGTAAAAATGATATCGTCACATGTCATAAAAGGGATGGTCTGATTGGATACGTTAATGAGATTAGCAAGATAGATGATTCGGTTGAAATAATTTGGATTGATGGGATTAATACAAATGAAAATACTGAAGATCTCATTGTGATTGACAGAGGATTCATGCATAATAGTCTTGTGGTTTCTGCTTTGGATGAAAATGGACAATTAGGGATTGTTTTCAATGTCCATAAATCAGTTGATTTATTTTCTAAGGATGGTGAATGGATCAAAAATGTATGCTCGACAGAGATTAAACACTTTAGGGAATTCAATGTCCAAGATGTTGTAATTATGGGCTCTTG
>JBBMJZ010000074.1:9799804-9817658 GCA_037833815.1 Zingiber zerumbet
CTTGTTTATTACATTTTAAAATCTCTGAAAAGTTAAAATAAATAATGGATAACATATTTGAACTCCTTGCAACCTCAGAAATCCATAGGAACTAAAATGAGTACAATCAGAGCTCTAGGTCTATCAGTGGGTTTTGACCAAAACCCTCTGATAGACCTAGAGAGCTATAATTGCACCTATTTCAATTTCTATGGATTTCTGATGTTGCAAGGAGTTCAAATATGTTATCCATTATTTATTTCGGCTTTTCATTAATGTTAACCTGTAAAATGGAAGAATCGTCAAAAAGGCCCACCTTAGGCCTGATATGAAATCATATCAGGCCCGACGTGGGCTTGATATAGAATGATATCAACGTGGGTCTTTTTGACGATTTTTCCTTGTTACATGTTAACAACTCTGAAAAGCCGAAATAAATAATGGATACCATATTTGAACTCCTTACAACCTCAGAAATCCATAGGAACTAAAATGGATGCAATCGGAGCTCTCTAGATCCATTAGTGGTTTTGACCGAAATCCACTAATGGACCTAGAGAGCTCCGATTGCATCCATTTCAGTTTCTATGGATTTCTAAGGTTGCAAGGAGTTCAAATATGGTATCTATTATTTATTTTGGCTTTTCATAAATGTTAACATATAAAATGGAAGAATTATCAAAAAAGTTCATGTTGGGCCTGATATGGAATCATATCAAGCCCAACGTGGGTCTGATATCATTCCATATCAATCAGGCCCACGTTAGGCCTGATATGATTTCATATTAGGCCCACGTTGTGCCTGATATGATTCTATATCAGGCCTAACGTGGGTCTTTTTGATGATTTTTCCTTGTTACATGTTAACAACTCTAAAAAGCTGAAATAACTAATGGATACCATATTTGAACTCCTTGAAACATCAAAAATTCATAGAAACTGAAATGGGTACAATCAGAGCTCTCTAGGTCCATCAGTGGATTTTGACCGAAACCGACCTAGAGTTCGATTACACTCATTTCAGTTCCAGTGGATTTTCGAGATTATAAGGAGTTCAAATATGCTATCCATTGTTTATTTTGACTTCTTCAAATGTATTAAAATGTTATTAAAAAATTAACTAAATCTTATGTAATGTTATTCATATGTTCTGCATGCATGTAAAAAAGCAAAGAGAGAGAAAAATGGTAGAGAAAAGAAAACAGTAGAAAAAGTCATATTGTCAAGAGGGTAAAATTGGAATTGCACTTGAAAAAGTGCGCCCTTTGATAAATAGTAAAGTAACATACGCCTTTTAGTAAATTTAAAATTTTATGTGCGCTAATTGGTAAATTGCCGTTTATTTATTTATCATATAAAATCTCATATTTTTGTATTTTTAATATTTTAATATTTAGATTTTTTATTTTTTAATTTATATATTTAATATTTAAAAAATACTAAAACCATATCGACTCTATACGATACAGTATGGAATTCGCATCGTTCCAATTCGAGACTGAAACCTCAACACAGGTTAAGATTTTAAATCATGATTCAAATGGAAGAGTTAAAATAACTAAAGTTACTAGAATAATTAGTATTTTCTCTTAAAATAAGTACAACAATCAAATGGAAGAGTTAAAATAACTAAAGTTATTAGGATAATTATTATTTTCTTAATACAAGTACAACTTTTTGTAATATAATTGTGTACTTATAATTAGTTCGTATTACACAACACTAATTATAAAATAAAAAAATAATCAAAAGATCAAAAGACAATTTTATCATGCCAAACTCATGTCTAGTTTTTTAAACAAAGAATTATTTTAAAAATAATTATTAGTTCTTCAAAATTGGAGGAATTAGAGAAAAAAAATTCTAAAAATTCTTTGATGCTTATTTTTTGTGCTAAACATAAATATTTATTTTTCATTTCAAAAAATTAAAAATTCTTTAGTTCAAAAATTGGCCCTGAAGCATTCTAGGCATAAAATTTCAGACCTAGTATTTACACAAAATGAGGAGTTTATCACATTTGAGACTGCTAACTCCACTTTAGAGTAAAGATATAAATATTTTCCAAACTGAAGCCCAAAAACTTGATTGATGAAAATATGTTATGAAACAACACAGAAAAGACATGTTATCGACATCTTAAAGGGTTAACATTAATCTGTTTACCTCATAGGATAGAACTATAAGATTACGAAACCAACATATTTCTACAAGTTATAACTTGTAAGATTGAAGGTAAAACATACCAAACCTTTAGTGGAAAAAAAAATTAAAAGGGCCCTATTTTAAAATCATCAAATGGTGCCCCCATTTTGGTTATTATCAAAGGAGTGCCCTATCATATTTATGTATCCACTAAACCTCCTTTTATCCTCATTTATCTAAGTTTACATTTTCATTCATCCTTACTAATTTGAACTAAAAAACATTCGGTTTCTCTTTTAACACTAGACAAGTTTCAAGATAATATTCACACCTTAACTAAGCAAGGATGAAATTGTTCACTTTTGCTAATTTAAGGTAAAAACTTTTTTTTGATAAGTAAAATAATATAGCACAAATCAAGAGTACAAGAATGGGCCTTTAGGAGCTACTTATGTCCGACATAGTGTCATATGGACATCTCTTGTCACATGTGAAGTCAGTCTATGATCCGCCTCCATTACTTTGCTATAGAGGGGCATTAAAAGAATAGATGCTCCTGAGTCTCTAGCACATATCTAATGTGTACTGTTGATCCTCCATGTACTTCTTTTGGTCTCTAATGGAAAGACGCCTCTATTCCAACATCTAGAGGACAACTGCGCGACTTGGCTATACATAGGTCTTCCACACTGTTTGGACTTATGGCTTCTTAGGACTAGGATGCTTAAAAAAGTCATATGCTTAAACCACAACTTCATCCCTAGCAAACCAATCTGCGAGCCTCTGTCTAGCAGCCTCCGGTAATCCAGCAACCGATAATATAAGATTCCATATTTGCAACACACACTTGATTAGAAGGGAATCTGTGTGGGTTGCTTCCCAAGTCTATACAACTACACGCCTTAAGTAAGAATGGTGGATCCACTTTATCCAAAGTGCATCCTCTTTAGCTTGTATCCGCCATAGTACTTTAGCCAAGATGGCTAAATTCCATGCATGCAAGTCTTGAAACCCCAAACCACCTTCATCAGGTCTACACATATCTGACCATGACACTAGTGAGTGTTTAAAAGTCCACATGAAAGACCTGCAAATGCTGTAAATGCGATCGATGATACCCAAGGTATTAGCAGAATAGATAACTAGACGCACTCCACTCCCTGAAGCACTAATGTAATAAGTTACGCCTTGCCAGCTTATGATAGTGTTTTCTGCAGCCAAGCATTCATCCGTCAAACCAAAGAATCAAGGAGGTTATAATATGAGATCCAAAGACGCGTAGCAGCCAATGGAAGCTCGAGATATCTAAAAGGGATGGAACCTCCTGAAAGCCCATGATAGAAAGCAGTCGCCTGCGTGTCATCTCATCAACTCCAAATACATTACTTCAATCTATTAAGATGAAGTCTTGTGGATCCAAACTCCTAAAAGTAGGTGGGCAGTGTGACGACTGATGTTGTATCGCTCCTGCAAAGGAGTAGATCATCCCGGATAAATAAGATAAAAACTTTCTTAATTATACCTATGAGTAGTTAAAAGTTTGACATGTGAACATCCACAAACATTTTCATCATAATTAGGATATTCAATTGCCTTTATCAGTCAAAATTTGTTTATATTCAATAAACCCCGAGATAAATATGGGTGTGATGGATGCATTAGAGGTGATGGGCTCTTTGAACCAAAATAGGGGGCGCTCTTTTGAGGATTTAAAATAAAAGGAGCCTTTTTGTTTTTACCCAACCTTATTTCTTCTCTTAAAAAAAATGAGCCGTTGGTTATGGAAAAGTTGTTTCATTTGTGATAGAAAATCAAAAGGCAGTATTTACAAACTTGATCAACATAAAAAATGTAGACAAAGCAATTTCATAGTAATGTAAACCTCATAACAGAAATAAACTCATTAAATTACAAAACAATGAGTTGAACAAGTGTTGAATTTAATGCAAGTGTAGAAGTTCAAATTTTATATACCTATACATGTATTGTACATTTCTTGGCTTGCCACAATAGGTAGTTAAAAAAAGTTGTTTAATTATGTTAATTTCTATAGACAATCTGTTGGGACAATTTCAGAAGGAAAAAGGAAAGAAAATGAATGTTCAAATTTATTTTCTTTTCTAATTCGCAAATGCCCTATGATACAAGAAGGAACCCAAAAGGAAAATAAATAAATTTCTTAAATAAAGAATAATGTGAAAACTGAAATGGCTGAATAACATACCTCCATGGATATTCATTTTCCCCAAAGCGAGAAACACCATTCATGGCTGTGAAGGCATCAATGTGAACAAACTTTTCTTTTGTTTCATCAGATATGTCTGTGAAAACAGACTTTAGTTAATATGCACCACCCAAAGGAAAATATCAAATGTGTGCATCTTATAATCAAGCAGTAAGTTCTTTCTTAATGTTCACATGTACATGTAGAATTGCTTTTGTACCTTCATTTGACATTACCCACATAGAAAATGGGGAAATTTTATGTTGTTCCAATGATCATAGATTGTCACTTTTATCTTCTACCTATATGCATATTGTATCATGAACAATCCCTCCTCTCAAACTGATTTAAACATACTGAAAAAGTTCTAAACTTGTTATAGAAATTAGGGGATCTTATAGTTGCCGAGTGAGCAAATTTGCCAATTTATCAATAGAAGTATAAAATGAGGTAATAATCTCTTTAGCTTTAACTTTTGAAGGCAATGTGAATGATATGCAATTTATCACAATATAATTTTATTGGGTCAATTTAACCGCTACTCAATTATATCATCAATTGCTTAATCTAGATAATCTCACAAGTGACTAGAACATAGCCTAGTATTCTACGTCTACACTTGATCTAGTCTCAGAAGAGCATAATAGCCTCATATGCATCACTGATCTATAGGAGAATTTGCTCAGTCTACATGTGAATATACTATAACCTGAAGTTGACAATGAATACGATATAGACGATCCTTTTCTAGGACTTCCTTGAGATACAAAATAATCTTTAGAATTGTCATCTGGACAATGAAGTCTCAAATATTTGACTAATCACACTAAAAATGAGATGTTAGGTAAAGTGACAGTGAGATAGTTTAATCTACCATCCAACCTTTGATACTTGGATTAGATGGTAATTCATCCTGTGCAATAATTAGTTTGTTAGTTTGGCATTAGTATCCGTGGAAATGTTAATAGGTCTAACCCCTAACAATATAACTTTCCCAATTATATCATGTGCTTACTCTCTTTGTGATATGAAATGCTTTAGATTGCTTAAATTCTTAGTTTGTAAGTGTTAAATAAAGGTATGCTTTCAATCTTATAATTCTAGCAATGTCATCACTAGCAATGATAATATCATCAACATGAAATAAGAAGAATATATGCTCAAGGCTGAGAGGCAAAGTGAGATACTAAATGATCTGATGTAGTCTTGGTCAGACCAAACTAAAAGGCAAAACTGATAATAACAAACACTGTAGAGGATTGTGTCAACCCACATAAAAAAAACTCAATTTGCACTCCTTTTTCTTATTATTGGTGTTTAAGTTGGTGTTTTCCCTCTTGCTCTAACCTCTCTTTAATAACATTTCATCTCTCCCTTATGCTCGGCAAATAGAATTGAAGGATGAGTCGCAGGAAGTAAATCTTCTTGTCCCATTAGTTCCTTGTTCTAGTCTAATTGGAAACTGTTAGAATAAGTAAAAGGGTATTTGAGTCTTTTGGTGTATATCTTCTTTTCTATATAAAGAGCCTAACTCGTGGGGTTCCTATAACACGAGATTTTAGGTTTTACTTTGAACAGAAACCATATCATCATGGTGCTATAGTGACATTTATCTATGAAGATCAATAACAGTATTGAGAAATGAGATGTTTAACTCATAAAAATTGTTACCAATCAATAAAACTATGGCCAAGTCCAAAACATACCTAGTTTGGTGCATAGATTTAGATAAAATTAGTTAAACAACTAAGGCTATAAATGATGGAACTTTTAGTTCCTATGCAACCACGAGCTCTGATATTTGGGCAATGGGTTTAAGTTAGGTATTGTGTTGTTTTTTATTTGTGTATCTAAGTGTACAGGACTTAAGTATACACACATGGAGTATTCGATGGCTTAAGGTTGGTGGAAGATCAAAGAAAGGTCATATGAGATACTTGAGGGATCGCAAGACTAAGAGCATCGGAGTTAGTTATGCTTGGAAAGTAGATTATGCGAGTAGAGCAAGAAGGACAGCATGGAAAAGGAGTCAAAGGGGTTAGCACATATGAGGAACATGAAGCTTAGCAGAAGAACTGCAGATGCACTATGCAAGTGGAGCAAGAAGAATGACACGGAAAACGAGCTAGAGAGTTCAGTGCATTCGAGGGAGAGAAGCTTAGCAAAAGAATTTGTAGTGGAAAAAAAAAAAAAACCGGTTCACTTAGATAAATCAAGAGCTATGAGTTTAAGTAATTAATATGTTAATAGGTTAACGAACTTGGCCTGAATTGCTAACAACCCGACCGACTTACCCTTTTAAATACATGCCTTATATTTTTTTCCCTCTCCCCTAATCCTTGAAGTCGTCAGCCTAACCACACCCCCCATCCGAACCCTATAAACTGGAGGAGAGAAAGGAAGAACCTTGTCAAAACGCTTAAGGTCGTGTTTTCCCTACGTCTCGCTAGTTATCTTTTGTACACAAAACACCAAGGCAAGGTTCCCTTTCGTTGTTTTTGCTTTTACTACACCATATGGACATGATATTTTGATGTGTGTTGCATTTAATTTTGGAATTGATTGTGAAGATTTGACAAAGTTTTACCGATTTTGGTTGAAAAATTTGGATGCTAAAGGGGCTCGAAGTTGCTGCTATCTTGTAGGGACTATTCGGGTGATGGAAGAAGGACCGGTGGCAAGAATTTGGGTTTTTCTTTCTGGGTTGTTCAGGTGAAGAAAGAAGGGGGCCGGAAAGGGGGGTTGCGAGGTGAGGTATAGTGACCGGAAAAGGGTAGATGGGATTGCAGGGGCAGGATCATTTTCTCGGCATTTTTATTTTTATTTACCTCCCATCTATTAGCACCTCGAACTTTATTATCATAATTGCTAGCAGAACGTTGATGCACGCAAGTTGACTGTTTGTTTTAGTACATTATCATAATTGTTAGTAGGATGTTGATGCACGCAAGTTGATTGTTTGTTTTAGCATGCAAGTAAATCATTTTATTTATTTAGCAATGTCTTCCTATGCATGAAAAGTAATAATGTCTTGTTTTTAAAAATGTGATCTGTATGTGACAATATGACGGGTAGAGGAATCCAGCTTAAGAAGGGTCAGTGAATCTTACCAAAACAAAAGAGGTTTGAGAATCCGGCTTCAAAAGGGTACCTTACTAAAACAAAAGAGGTTTGGGAATCCGGCTTAAGAAAGGTCCGATGAACCTTACTAAAGCAAAGGAATTTAGGAATCCAGCTTAAAAAGGGTAACCTAGTACTAGGATAAAAGTTTGGACAAACGATCAAAAGTTGAAGTATAAAGTAACTACATATGATGAATTGAATTCTTGTAATTTATGAGGAGGAAATTCATGAAACTAATGTCATTGTTTTCCATTTTTTACATGGTAAATTATAAAAAAAAAAGAATATTTATTTTAAATGCGAACGGATGTTATTTCTATAAACAGTTGAACTTGCTGTGTCTTTAGACTCACTAGATCTATATGGTGCAGATAATGAGGAGACGAAAGGAATTGACAGATGAGCTTTCTTATACTTGGCAGTGCACACCGGGCCTCTTTTATTTGTCTAAGTTTCTACATGCGTTAAGATGTTGGATCCTAATGTTGGTGTCGAGTTATGTGATTGATAGTCGGTTTAAGTTCCTTTCACTAGTTGGTGGCACTTTCTGCTCTCTTTGGAGTTGGGTTGTTTAATTCGAATGACTTAAATGTGGGTACTACATGTTTGGTGAAAGGTATGAAAAAGGGGTTCTAGGATGTTTCAATTTTTCTCTTAAACATCTATTACCAGCCCACAAAAGATTCATTGTGAGTCTAAATACAATAACTATTCCAAATATTATTTCTGAGGTTTTGTCAACAAGGGAATAAAAGGATAGCATGAGGGAGGAAATGGATGCATTAGAAAAGAATAAGACATGGGAGGTTGTTGAGAAACCAAAGGCGAAGAGCATTGTTGATTGTAAGTGGATTTTACACTAAAATATAAAGCAGATGGATCTCTTGAGAGATATAGAGCTAGGTTGGTGGCAAAAAGGTTATACTCAGACTTAGACTTATAGGAAAAATTATGAGCAGACCTTTGCTCCAATTGTAAAAATGAATACCGTCAAAGTTTTACTATCTTTGGTTGCACACTTCAACTAACAACTCCTATAGTATAATGTGAAGAATGCATTTCTCCATGAAGAAATTTATATAAACCTCCCACCAGGATTTGCAGGGGATACCGGTAACAGAGTATGTAAATTGAGGAAGGCTTTTTATAGTCTAAAACAATCCAAAACAATCCCCTAGGGCATGGTTTGGAAGATTTGCAAAAGTCATAAAGAAGTCTGGGTATAACCAAAGCCAAGGGGACCGTACTCTTTTCATTAAGCACTCAACTAAAGAGAAGGTAACGGCTTTTCTAGTCTATATATATGATATCATTGTAACCGCAAATGATGAAAAGGAAAAATATGATCTAAAGTAGAAATTGATAGTGTTTAAAATAAAGAAACAAGGCAAATTGAAGTACTTCCTTGATATTGAGGTAGCATAATCTTCTAAAGGAATTTTTATTTCAAGTATGTGACTCATCTGCTAGCTGAAACAGGGAAGATTAGGTGTAAGCCAATTTCTAGTTCATGGGATCCAAATCACAAAATAGATCTCACCTTTAAGCTGCTTATCGAGTATTACATTACTTGAAAGGCACTCCAAGAAAGGGAATTTTGTTTCAAGAATGAGATGCTAGCTTGAGAAGTTTACTCAAATGCAGACTATGTAGGTTCTCTAGTGGATAAAAGATCAACTACAGGATATTGTACTTTCCTTAGTGGTAATCTGGTGACATGGAGGGGTAAAAAGCAAAATATAGTGGCAAGATCATCTGTAAAATCAGAATTTAGGGTCATTGCTCAAGGATTATGTGAACCTAGATGATTTGAAAATCAAATAGGAATACCCCATGAAACTCTATTGTGACAATAAGTTAGTTATCAATATTGTTCATAATCCTATTCAAAATGATCAAACTAAGCATATTAAAATGGATAGACATTTCATCAAGGAAAATTAGAGGAAGGATTAGTGTGTATCTCATACGTCCATTCAGAACCACAATTGGTTGATGTGCTAACAAAAGGACTAAACAGTTCTAGATTTCATGATCTTATAGTCAAGCTGGGAATGGAAAACATCTAATGCTCAGCTTGAGGGGGAGTGTCGAACAGCTGCGTACAACATTCATAGCTTGTACAGAATTGTCGAACAGCTATGAACAGCTTTCACAACTGTGTTGAACAACTATGACAGTTTCAACAACTATGAACAATAACGAGCACAAAGTATGAAATCAAGGGATGTAGTTAGAAAGATTAATTTCCTATGTGCGGAATAATTAGTTTCCTATTCGCTATTAGTTTCCTATTCTCTCTTCTATTGTAATTTTGTATATAATGGGTCTTCTCATTCTTAATGTAAAATAATTCGGAGACATCACTTCTTTCCATAGGGCCTCCATTAGCGCTTCCTGATTTACCTTGCTAATCGGTGAGAAACTTCCGTAGGGCCGAACCGGTCACCCTAGGATTAGTCGATTCGAAGAACTAAATAGCGGGTGCCAACAAAAAAAAAACTATGTTCATATTATATTTCCAAATTAACACTGCATATTTCCTAATGAAAGAAACAAAGCATGGTGTAGCAAGACAGCTGTTTCAATAATCAACCTCAAAAAATCAAAATTTGTTTTTAACATGTTTTCACATATCTTCTGTGGGTTGTTAGGATTCCTAATTTCTCTAGATTCCAGGAAGTACTACATCCTACAAAATTGCCAATAACAAATTATGAAAAAGGTAAAATACCATACCACCAAATTCTTATGGCCATCAAGCATCCATGCACGGCAAATGGCTTCTATTTCAGATATGAACCTTGTTAAAAAGAAAACGGTAAAGATCAATCAATATGGAAATCAAGAAAAAAATCAATCAAAGGAATCAACTCATTATCAAGGTTGAATAGTGGAAACAAGTTTTTCCTAACCACGCTGGAAGGGATCAATACATATTTCCATCACACCTACACAAAATGGTACCTTTCCCAAGAAGATGCGAGCGTAAAATCATCGAAACCCTCAAGCTGCCAAAAAAAGCATATCACACATGACATGTCATCCAATGGAATATTAAATGATAAACAAAGAAAATTTAGCACAAAGTTAGTTTATTCTAAGCACCATAAAGAATCACATTTTCCAACTCAGTCACACCAGGAGTTAGTCAAATGAATTGGAAATCCAGAACAATGCAAGGATTGAGAACTTTGCAGTTCACTTTAGTACCTCATGGCTCATGCCATTGACTTGCCATGAAATTTTGACTAGCACAGTCCATTATGTCAACCAACAGTTTCAGACTGATAACATTATATGGTCATACTGAACTATACACGTCTTGAACTACTTGGTAGTATGGCATCAATTGATCGGTATATCTCTGTAACTGGTGCGCTTTTATGGTTAGAAATAACAAAGAATATAGTGAAGGATAACAGATAACTTGATAGGAAAAAGATTTCAATATACAATGTGTAGTCAGATTTTTTTTCAGGTAAAAGGAAATATTTCCTCCCAATGAGGTTTCTCTTGTGTGAAGGAAAAATATATATACTCCCTGGAAAATGCACAAAGCAAGTGATGATCAATGTACCAAAAGATTGGAAGGCTCGGCTCAAACAGAGAAATATTGTTAGAAACTTGTGTCATTTCTCGTAGGAAATTGGAGAAAAGAGGGGAGGAAAGTATGATCAATTAGAGGAAACCTCCAATAGCCAAAGGGTTTTTATTCATGAGCTTGCTTAGTGCCAAAAGGACTTTGGTACCTCTGTTGTCATGACTAGTCAAATTTTGAACAACACCTCTTATGCATTATCACACTGTGGTGGGCTAAAACGACTAGAAAGACCATCTACAACCCTACCCATGATAAAGGCTCATAGCATAACTAAAACAATTCGTACCATCAAATGGCTCCTCCTTTAAGGCTTATAAAAGTTATCTCAACCTTGGAGGCATGCGGCCTGCAATGAAGAAGAAATAACTTTCAACGCTCAAAGTCCATATGGTAGCTTCTCCAATAAGGAATTCTATACAATTTTTTGCTATAAAGGATCTTCCCACCATCATGTTAAAATTCATCAAGCATAATTGTTTTAACAATATCTTGTTTTATTCTTCAAATATAAATAAATAAATAAGAAAAATTCTAAAGGACGTTTGCCTAAAGAAAATTGTAACTTTATTAGGGAGATTATAGCCTAAGGTGTTGACATCTCTGATGCTAGTAATGTATATGGGAGGGGCTATGGAACGGCAGTGATAATCATTGGGGATGCTAGCTGTGGAGTAATTTGTGTAAGAAAGATTTGGCATAGGAGGCATATCGCATGGGGAATGATGGTGGTGGTGGTGGTGGTGGTGGTGGTGGTGGATTTGTGATTTAAGGATAATTGGTGGTCTTGAGGGACAGTGGCTCCAATACCAAGTTGATAGGAACTAGAAAATCAGAGAAAAAAGGGAAGGAAAAGGATGATCACTTTAAGATATCAACCTCCAATAGCTAAAGGCTTTTTATTTATAAATCTTGTTTGATGCCAAAAGACTACATGATGTTAATCTATAGTCATCTAAGAAATGCCTTATAGTAATAAAATAACTAACCTACAGATAAATTAAGGAATAACTAGTTCTTAAGAATAAAGGTTGCCGTGATGAAATAACTTATTCTAAGTGAATAGAGGAAGATAATTCTAAATTGACATATATTAATTTGAATAAAATCTCCTTTTAGGGCCGTAACAAATATGCTTTCACGGCCCGGGACCAAGTTCCAGGCCCCTGAACAGATCATTCCCCACAAATCAACGCCATTCTTCACAAACTCACAAGCAGATTGCCACGACACAGGTGATCAAGCAAACCAAATTAGCAGAAAAGGCCTCATTCTTAATACAACACCCTTACCATCTAAAGATTGAATTATTCACACACAAAATGAAGTCTTTTTGGCAGAATTAAGTTACCTGCATCAGAAACCAAAGGAAAACAGAATGCTCAACCAAATAAAAGGAGGGCTAAAACAGAATCCTAATGAAATAAAACAAATCAATAGAACGGTCGAGCCAGAATAATGGAGTTGAAGCAACTTTATTGAGATCGCGGGATCTAACGTAAATGGTAGAAATAGGAGATGAAAAGAAAGATACCTCTTCAGTAAGTTCTTCTTCCTCTTCGTCCTCCTCCTCCTCTTCGACTACCCTTTTCTGCTTCGCATTGCTTGGAGACGCCATGGGCGAAGCCTTACGTCCGACGATTACGAGCTGCAGAAACAGAATGGGAAGGAACAAAAACGGAGACGGCTATAGCTGTTATAAAAGGCAAGCCCTTCTCAATCAGGCGGATCGGGTCGGCTATTGTGGATCATGCTTAGTTATGTGCCCGTACTCCAAAATATAATACGTATAAATTTTATATCATTTAAATTTATTTAATAAAGTAATTAAATTATTTTTTAAATTTATTTGAATATGATTCGAATTTAATTTTAATTTAATTTATTTAAGTATTATCAAATATTTAATTTAAATTTATTTAATTAATTAATATAATAAACACCTTTATTCATTTATGAGTGCTTGCGTCCTCCTTTATTTCTGGTTCCGTAAATACATTTAGCTCCAAAGAATGAGCGCTTTCCCTTGAGTCCCACCCTTCCTAATTCATTCCACCTCTCGATATAATCATCGTCGTTGCGCACTCTCTCTTTTGCAAACTTAGCACACTCTCTCTGTGACCTCCTCCTAGCAATTGCATAAAGAAAAATGATATTATGCTAAAGGAAAAAAACTTAAAGAAAAGCTCAAGCATAGACACATAAAGTGATGGGGCCTATAAAAAGTGAAATGGTGGATCATAACTTTATGTGTATAACCTTGATTTTTTCTTTAAATTTTCTTCCTTGAACATATCATTACTCTTGCACAAATGGATGTAGCCATCTCCATTGACACATCTATCTAGGTTTGAATCCTGGTCCCTCTCTTTATACTCATCAATCTTATCCCTCTATTTATCCTCCCTCTCCTTGAATTCCTAACAAAGAAATGATTTAAATATGTAATATGTATTTTTCTTCTTTTTTTGTCGTTACTTTTGATTTTTTTTTTCTCACCAATGTTGTCCCTCTCTTTATCCTCCCCTCCTTGAAACCCTAACAGAGAAACGATCTCAATCTGTAATATGTCCTTTTCTTCTAGTTCTCGCAATTATTTCTTTTCTTGAATCCCTAAAGATAATCTCATTCCTTCAACTTGTCTCCCTTTCTTTTGATCGGCTCTAGATTTTAAAGAGGAATAAAAATAAAAAATAATCATTTGTATTCCTATAAAAATTAATAAATATAAAAATAATTTACACACAAACTAAAATTTATAATAATAAAAAATACTATATGCCACAATGTTAATAATCAATATCATTACATTATAGAAAATAAAAAGAATTATTACAATTGATATATGAAAAACTAATTTTTACATTTTTATCTATAAATTCATCAATCAATCTTTTCATAATTAAGTTTTTCTAGAAACTCATTCTCAATCGAAATATAGCTAATACATTCAATCTTAAAATAAAATAATAATAGTTTCTAATTATTATATCACACACATCACACGCATACAAGGATACAACATGTCAAACATGATCGCACAATTAAAATTTTACGGAAAGTAAATTTACGCTAGGTATACTTTACGGATGACTTGTAACGAGAAGGGAATCAACCGTAGCGACGTTGTTAAACCTCGCCTCTATTCGTATCCACGCCGAGCTCCTCAAGACAACTCATTGAGTACAAGTCTCTCCTTCAAAAGTTACTAGTCACAGGCGAAGAAGAGGGATCAAGAGGAAGAAGAAGAGAATCACACAAGAGAGAGTTTTTCTCCCTTGTGGTGGTCATGACAACAAGAGGGAGCACTCTCTTATTGGCAACGGGAGAGAGAGGAGAGGGATAGGAGGATTGGATTTTTAAAAAACCAATCAGCCAAATAATGAAACTTGTATTAATTTTCTCCCAATGACATCTACATATAATCCTCTTTAATGAGTTGGACTAGAAGTCCAAATCCAACTCATTATTCCTTAACTAAAAATTTACACATTAACCCCTTAGTTTAGTTCACAACTAAACTAAGTTGGTTCATAACTAATTTATGATTAAACCAAATATGATTCAACATTACTATAAGAGATGTAGTTCATCCGCACTTTCATTATGTCAAATATTTATATATTTATTTTATGTATGGTTCAACCAAACATTTATCTCTTGATCTAAGAATCCTATTCTTTAACTTGTTTTACATCTTTTAGAGACTCGTTAGTGTATGTGACCTAATAGGTTTCCAGTTTGTCTTGGTCGTCTATAATTAACTACTTAATTATAGAACGATCATGAGTGACACCTAGTAGTACATCATGATCCCCAATTAGTCAGAAAATTATAGTTGATCTTAGAATTAATTCTAAATCCTTCAACAGCTATAGTGAGTCGTGCCTCGTTCCTTTCACTCGTCTTATACACACATGGTTCAGGATATGGTTTATGTGTCTTGTCCCCACTAGGCTCACTACATCACACCTAGCCTAAGTAATACTTCCTCATTCTACGAATTCAAATTACTCGTACATGTGTATAAGAGTCTCGCACTCTTAACATGTGATACTTTGGTTAAAGACTTTTAGTAATAATCCTAACGAATGGCTATAGGGTATACGTCTCCTCGCAAGGAGTGGTGAATCCTCTGTGGGCTATCCAAACACCTTCGGACACTTCAACTTATACCCAACCATCCCGGGTCTACACCTCAATGAGATGCTTGCTTAAGATGCCAAAGTATAAATCTCAATGACTAAGATGACTTGTATACCTCAAGTCAAAGGAAACTTGCACTCGTACTACAGTAAAAACTTCACAGACATATCTATATATATGTAGAGAACTATATGAAGTCTTACAGTGAGTCACTCCAATAAACTAGTTACCATAACCAGCATCCACGTTAACTCTCGGCATCCCAATGCCTCTAGTCAGTGAGAAAATAGTTGTTTGGCTGAACTAAGGAATATAATCCGTGCTAGTCTTATAGAATTGATGGTGTCTGAATACATCAATTTAACGACTAGAAAATTTTAATATATTCATAATTGCACATGCAGATATAATCACTAGTTGCGATCCAATCACAAATTCTCTCATGCTATGAATTATATTACGGGTATTCAGTAAACGAGTTTAAAATAATCAAACATATCATATACACTTAAATAATGAATCTATACTTATCAAATAAATAGAAAAAATCGTAAGGCGACTACCTTAGGACATCTCTCAAATTCTAACATTCATGTCAGTTGTTAAGTCCATAAATCCAACTGGACTTCTGCCGGCTGTCAGGTCCTGCGGACCCAACCAAACTTTCTGCCAAATATCAGGTCGACCCATTGACCTATCTAGACTTCACACCAACTATCCGGTCCCGCGGACCTAGCTGGATTTTAGCCTAGTATCAGGTCTTTCAGATGCATCAATTCCTGCACACTTGGTAAAGTACTTAGAACACAAAGACTCCTAACTTAGCTCACTTGTCATTTATCAAAACATGAGTTAAACTATTAGTACAAACTGCATTAACAAAATTATCATAAATAATGATGTATATATAATACATGACATATGATATATATATATATATATATGAATGCTAAATATGTTGTCATGGCATATGATGAGCACATAATTATGACAATTTTAGCATAAAGGAAATACTTAGATTATCTATATATGTATTACTAACTAATCACTAAATTTAAAAATAATCCTTAGTTGCCTTATCTCACAAAGAAATTCCCAAAATCTTAACTTGATATTTCTTTGACTTCCAACCTAATTATGCCAATTCAATTAGGTTCAAATCTTTAAATTTTGGCACATTTTACTCTTCCAAAGAGTAGATATTAATCCTTCTCATTTTCAAGGTGTAACAATACCTTAAAAATGCTCCCAAAGTGCCAACTTTAACAAGGTTAGGTTAATTACCCTTCTAATTAGAGTTGACACTCTCTAAACCCATCTAGGGTATAGTGAACACACTCTTAGGAATCCAAAACATATTTGTGCTCCTTGGGTGTTCTAGGTATTCGTTAGGGATAACTTTCCTCGATACCTTCTTGATGACCTTCTTAGGCTTCTTAGAAGCCTTGGTCACAATAGACTCCTCACGGTCAACTTTAGGGATAACCTCCCTTATGACCTTCTTAATGACTTTCTTAGGCTTAGGGCTAATTCCATAGCTATATGGAATTCTATGGTATGAGGGCACATTCTCCTTGACTTTTGGTTTGTATCGCAAATCTCTCTTTTCATTGAATGACTCTTGTCTATCTATCTCTATATTTTGCTTCTTTGACCCTATGACATTATTTGTCATTTTCTCTAGGGTCCTCTCCAATTTATCAAGCCGTGATCTCAAGACTTGATTTTCTCTCCTTAAATACTTAAATTTAGATTTTTTTAAAATTTTCTTGAGCATTTTTAGTTTTAGGCATATATCTAAAATCCTTAGAATTCTTGCCTAAATTGGTATCTATCTTTCTAACCTTAGATGAGGTAGTTCTAACATGAAATGATTTATAATTAACCCTAGATTTTGTTGGTGCAGCGGAAGCCGGCAAGAGGGGGGTGAATTGCTGCAAACAGAAATAAAACTATACCCTCCTCGTACTTTCAACTCAATTAGTGCAATAGTAAATAAATCAGTGAAGTAATAAATCAGTAAACAGAAAAAAATAGGAATTTAACCTGGTTACAACCAAGGGGGTTGTTAATCCAGGGTAATGAGAAGCGCACTAAAAAGAATCTCCTTTACTGAAGGCAGAGAAGCCTTTTACACTTTGGAAGCTTAGAACTATTGCTAGGAATGACTACACAATTGATTGCTTGAGTTGTTTATTATTTTCTAGCTCTAGGGGCCTTTATATAGCTCTTGGAAATTCTATCATGAGGGTCCAAAGTGCCTCCAGCTCGGTGAGTGGATAGAATTCTATCTGGTGCTCGAACGGTCTTCTTGACCTGGCTTAAGGCGCCTTAAACAAGCAATGAAGGCGCCTTCAATGCATGTTTAAGGCGCCTTCAAGGTTCCTGCTACAGTAACTTCTGCTACAGTGACTTCCAGCCTCTTTTGACTCCTTTTCTTCTTCGCTTTGGCTTCCGAAGCTCCGTTTGCTTGGGTAATTTCGGCCAACCGAAATAGGGCTCACCCGAACCTAATTTCCGGCCTTCCTCGAGCAGTCTTCCTCCCCGGCTTAACGTCCCTCGAACGCCGTGCACGTTCTTCTCGCCCACCGGTGTACTCTTCCGCAGCTCTCTCGTCCTTCGGACGCACCGAGCCC
>JBBMJZ010000074.1:9987789-10007909 GCA_037833815.1 Zingiber zerumbet
CAACTGCACCTGCATTGTCCATGTGTCTACACGTATTGTCAAACATCGAAACCATGACCAAGACTCAAGCTTGGTCAGCTAGGTCAACCTTGACCTGAAGGATATTGCACCAACAATGATGTCTTTCAAACTTTGGATCAATAGCAACAAGGTGCTCACGACTATATTATTTTAAATCTGATACCTGTAAGATTGAACAAGAAATTAAAATTTTACATCAACTAGCAATTATACTACATTTCAAACATACACATGAATATTGGATGCTCACTGCTACTTCAAAATCATATTTGGATTTACTTCCACTTGCTAGAGAATTGTAATAATTGAACATCATTGATTTAATATCCACCATCAATAAGTGGAAGTATACATTATTACTGCATAAAGGTATAAAAATATACCTAAACTCTTCATCTTCTTTATCTGTCTTTATCACTTGTTGCAAGCCAAACTTGCTTGAGGATTTTATTAATGACTACAAATTTACAAAGTCATACATAAACAAATAATAAAATGTATTCAAATATTATATATTCTCAAATAATTTAGATTCCTTAATGTGAAGAAGGTTGAACAATAAATAGACTTATTATGTGGTCTATCAGACGAGGATGCCCCCCTATACAGTATTTTACAATATGTGTCAATTACCTCCCCTTTTGTCAAAATCTCTCTATTCACACTAGATAAGAAGGAATGCACATTTAAACCAAAGGGTAGATCCTCCCAAACTAATTCACTTGTAAACCTGCAAAGTAAATCAATGACTATAAATCACATAATAAAATTAGAAAACCATATAATTATTTATATTAGAGAACCATATAATTTTCTTGACTTATCACTTAATTAAATCAACTATGTATTTAACATACTTTATGCTTTCCAATTGTTTTAACAAGTATGTCACATCTTCGTCTTATTTTTTCTTCTTCGAAGTTTTAAATTGCTTCTTCACAAACTATGCCCATAAACATAAAGCTCATTTAATTAATGAATTAAATCAAATAAATTACTATTTTATATACAAATATAGACTTACAACAATGGCTTATTTTTTTCATTTTGTTAAGTTGATCAATCCTATCTGCATCCTTCTTTGCCTTTTTCCTCAAAATTGCCTTCTATTATTGTGACAATGTCTATTTCTTCTTCCATATCATTCATATCAAATTTTCCTTTCCCCTTGTCCATAACATCAGGTTTTTTTACAAATTTTTTACCCTATGCTTCTAGTAAAACATTCTCTATAGACTCATATATTTGTATATTTCTCTACTTCCTCTTAGGTAAAATCTGGAACCATAATGAACTATTAATTGGAGTATCCTTATAATCATAGCGACTTCTATCACGTCCTCTCCTACTTCTTGTTCCAAAAGTTACTAGTTCACATTGAGGATTGACTACAGGATCGTTTGATTGAGGTTGCATACCTTTATTTTCTATTATTTCCAATAATTCTTCCACTCTTTCATTCAAATGTATGTTCTCCATTGTTAGTTCCTTAATTCGGTTTGCTTGAATAATATAGTTATAACATTCCTTATTACTTTCACTTCCTGCTTCGTTATCTTCAAATTGTAATGTCTCCATTAGACGTAGAATGTCATCAACAAAATCAAGGTTCTCAGCCAATGATTTTTCATATTGGGTAGGGATTAGATTAATCATAACCTGTCATATTATTAAAACAAATGGTAAAAAAGGCATATTAACCTAACTTAAGTGATAGTTTTCAAACTTTACCTTTTCAGATGAGACTCGGTCCAACAAATCCCTCATCTTACTAATATGTGAAGGAATATTCCTCCACTTATTTATTCGTGTTCCTTTAATTTTATATAATTTTTGGATTAGAACATGCTCTAAAAATAATGCCTGATTCATCATCACAAGTGTTAGATATCATACACGTCCACAAAATTTTGTTACATTTAACATCAAAAATATACTCACTGCCAAAAGACCAGCAAAACCCTTTAGGTAAGGGAGGTTGGTGTTGGCATGTATTATCTGAGTTGATGAAAATATATCCTCAATCTTACCTAAATGTGGAACCATAAATTCATGATGGCGTCAACCCAGTTAAATCTAACAAAATTCTCAAAATCATCTATTATATATCTATAAGACATAAAAGAACATTATATGTACTAGAAGAAAATAAGACACAAATAAATATATACAAAATGTAGAATTTACAAATAATAAAACATCATCATCTTCTTCAACACGATTGACATAAAATTTAAGTAACTCTTCAATTCTTGATCTGGTAGCTTTTTTTTTATTTGAAAAGTAAGTTAGAAAGAAGTCACCCGATGCTTTAGTTGAATTTATCGGAACTGAGGCACCACAGTCTGCAATACCAAGCAATAATGAAACGTCTCTTCTTGTGAATGCAACTGGTACACTTAAAAATGAATATCATACCCAACGTTATATATGATAATATATTATATATGATAATATCATGGCAAACAAGGGTCTGAAATGATTCCATATCAGGCGTTAGGCCTGATATTCAATCATATCAAAACCACATTGGACCTGATATGAGATCATTTCAGACCCTCAGTTGCCATGATTTACCAATAACTAGGGCTACCAGCGGACCAACATAAATAAATAAATATTAAGATTTTCAAACTATTTTATTCTAATAAACTACTACTTTGTGCTTAAAATTTACAACTTATAGTTGTACCTGAGAATCTAAAGATTTGAGAAGTTGAATCCTAATTTTGAAATATATTGACCAATATACCACAGATATACTGCATATCTTGTATGTTCAAAAAAATACTAAAGGGGGACTGTTTGATCATGACTACGTGATGATCATGTAAAATAACACATCCATGATGCATTCCTTTCTTTGTGGATTTTTCAAAAAAACTGTTAAAATGATCTAACACGCTGTTCCATTATAGTTTCTGTCCAAACTGGTTCAGACTTTGCAAATCCGATGGTTTCAAAGATGATACCTTTGCGGAAAATTTAACAGCAAAGGATGAAACACCCAACCCACTTTCTTCCACTATTATGAAAGGAAAATATTGGCAGAAACTCTAAACTTCACTACATAGATGGGACCAATGTGGATTTTCCCCGGAAACCCTTGATGTCGCCTGAGGACACACGAAGTCAATTATGTACTTTCGTTGGGGGGACGATCTCGCAACTAAAAATGTGGGAATGTTTTTCGTAATCAGAGAGTTAGAAAAGTGCGAGGCTTGCACGCATTGAGAGAGGGAAGAAGAAAGATGTTGACGCCATCAACATCCGAACCATCAATAAAACTTTTAAATCTAAACAATTCAAATGTGCTTCGGACGCCTTGGAAAATAGGGTAGCAAAAGATGATATTAGCGAGAGGGGTATAAAAGGACTTTTATATTTATTATTGGGACCTTTTGATAATTATAAAATTATACTACTATCTTTTTGATAAATACGTAATTCTATCTACATTTTTGATAAATTGTCGTAAATTTTTTATACATGTAAAAATCGAATTTTAATTTAAATAAATTAATGAACATTGGACTAATAGACATGCTCTCCCAAGTATTGAGGATGTGTCCGCACCATGCCTCCCACGTCGCCCACCAGCCTATCCATCTGGCTGAATTTCCTATTAAACCTAGCTCAAGTTGGACTATGTTCATGTGGCTCCACCTTTCAGTGCGACAACCTAATCCAAGTTCGATTTTAAATCCGATTGGCTCGATTCAAGCTCGACCACGAGTCAACTTAGCTTGATCCAAGTTTGACCGTGAGTCAAACTAACTTGATTCAAGTTCAACTGCGAGTCAGCATGACCAAGTCATCAACTTGCCACGTCGTCCTTGTCATGTCTGCCACATCACATATGTTAAGTCGACTAAGCATATTAAGTTGACCTAGGCTTTGCTTAGGTTGATCTAACTTTTGAACATTACCTTCTAATAATCATAAATCTCTTGAGTTGAGTTGCTGTAAGCACTAAGCACGGACCTAGAAGATGCTAAGTGTCCAAGGAAAGCCTAAATCGAATTAGGAAGTATCAACTATTCAAAGAAATGCTCGAGTAACAAGGGAGGAACCCTACCCTATAGGAAGGAAGCAAACATAATTTATTTGTTAAGGGATAATTAACACAAACATGAAGACTATTTCCCCTCACTAATCTTATCTAATCACATACGATCTCATCGACTTCACCATACATGAGGACTAAGTACACATTCAACAGCACTAACAAATTAAACATTTAGTTCCAGAGCCACTCTTGATCTTGGTGCTCCATGAACATGCCACTAGGGTAGTAGCTACATCCCTCATCACTCAAGTCATCTTCCTCGGAGTGCATCTCGCCGTGAACCAGCCGTTCGCAGGGGTAGCCCTCCGGCAGGTACGAGTCCCTGCTGCTCTCTACTAGCTGGTTCGCACCCTCCAATTCAACCACTGCACTCCCGCCACTTCCCGTGCTCGATGCTACATGGCCGTCCAACTTTAGCCCAGTGATCCCAGAGGCCCCTTGCTCTTGTGCTTGTAGCTTCTCTATCAGTGATTTCACCTGCACCATAATTAACTCTATTCAAATCTGTACAGATTAAGCAAAAATTAAGCTGTCTCATCAAGAGACTCAACAACTTCAAACCTTTTTGGAAGCACAAATGTAACAATTTCACCCCTTTCTTGTCACCATCACAAATGCACAGAAATCTAGAAGGAAAACTCAGATTCTTTCTTGTATTACAAAATTGTACTTACTTTGACTGGAATGAGCACCAGAGCCGGCTAGAGATCTTGTATTAATGAAAAGGACACAAAGACAGATTCGAAAGTAAAAAAAGATTGAAATTTCCTAAAGAAACAAGCCCAGGGCATCTCAGTCATTTGGATGATCAACTGTGGTAGTTGGTGGAATTGGAGATGTCGACAAGAAATAGAGTTTCAAAAGAACATAAAGATTCCAAGTGCCATTGGCACTGTAGAACTTTTGGTCTCTTACAGTACTTTAAAGGTGGCAATATGGCCAAATATGAGTCAATGAAACTAAGTACACTGATAGTAAATTTACACATACTATAAACCTGAACTAAATGTGAAACTGTGATAGAAATTACCTCCAACTGCAAGTGCTCGTTGTCCTTGAGGAGGGTGTCATGATCGACAAGGAGTGAATCATAAGAGGACTTGAGCCGATCAAAATCCTGCTCGAGTTGCTTGTTCTTCCACCTTGCACGTCGATTCTGGAACCAAACTGCCACCTGCCTCGGTTGCAACCCCAGGTTTCGAGCCAACTCGCTCTTTCGCTCTGGTTCTAGCTTGTTCTCCTCTTCAAAGCTCCGTTCCAACAAGTGTACCTTTTTTCATTGGTTAAAAGCTTATAATCATTCTCACCCTTGGCACAGCAACTAAAAAACACAGGAATTGCACAAATGAATCAATACAATATGAAGTTTGAGAAGCAATATCACGGCCAAAGTTTTATCGGCCATGTTGCTAGTAAAAGAGTGGAAAATAGAGCACTGGGTTCTACTACTTTCGTTAGTTGATCAAACAAAAAATGTTGATTTGTGAGCAGCATGACAAAAAAACAAGTGAGCACTCCCTCAAGAAATGCCCAGATGTGGTTTGCAAACTTTATTTCGTTTCACTGTGCCAATAGAAAACCATTTTTGTCTCAATCAGAAATCCAAAACATGACAAAAATAGTCCCTTTCCTCTCAAAATTGGCATGATAGACGAAAGAACGGAAACAGCATACACGAAGCAGACATGGTCCCCTTGGGGAGCTGCTAGATGATTGGGAAACCAAAAGAGAGATTACGGAGGTTAGAGACCAAAGGGTTTCTGGGTATTTTGAGCCCCGGAATAGATTAAAACTAAGAATTTTGCCATATTACTTATCCAACAGTAAATTTCCTTTAAATTATAGGAAAAGAAGTTACCTGCTCAGGTGTAAGGCGGCGCTTCTTCTCCGGAAGCTGCTCCTCGTAGTATTCGTCTTCATAGATCTCGTCCGGCGATGTAAAAAAAGGCCGCTTGGCGGTACTGCGTTCCTCCCCAACTACAACAGGCCTCAGGCCTTTAATTCCCCTAAATGATCAGCTAACAAGAACCAAAGCCAAATTCCAGTCAAAATCATTCTACCAGTAGTGAAAGTACCTCGAAAGACAGGATTCCCACCGCCCAACACGACCAGGCGTGCTCGGGTGGACGACGAAGAGGAGTCAAAGATAAGATGGCGGCCGGTATCCATTCACTGGCCTCAGATCGGAGCGACCAACGGTCAGATCTGGATTCAATTCAACAACAACGTCTAGAAAGGGGTCGAAAGGGGTCGGTCGACAAGCCTAACAGAAGAAAGCGAGGAGCGACATCAACTTGTGGCGGAAGAAGCTAGTACTCCACAGGAGGCGTGTAGACATCTCCATAGGGATGAGGGAACACCCCATCATGCCGTTTAGCGTATCGCGACCTCAGTCCGAGCCAACAAGAAGACCCTCCAACACCACCTTCCGGCAAGGGGCCGCCGGATTCCGCCTCAGGTACGACGGAGAAAGAGGAAAATGAAAAGGGCTAAGTTGGGAACGCTCTTTTTCCCAGGGGGCTTTCCGTTAATTTCGTGGAACAAAGTTGAGGAAGCGGGAGGGGCGAGATTTTATAGCTCCAAAGTATTACCGAAAGGACTAAATTACCCTCGAAGTATTAGCTAATTAACAAGTCCCCAAATGCTGTGGCTCATCTCAATCGTTTTGATTACGCTTCATTTATCTCCAAACGCATAACTAAAAGGAGAACGACGATAAAAGTGACAAGATTGGAGCATCCAATTTCGTTTTGAATTGGAGAGAATCATTCAGAAAATTTAGTGGTGATCTGGCTTGGTCCCTTCCAGACTGTGCCAGTTCTAATCCACTTATTCAATGGCATATGGAGTATGGACCAGCGAGGGCCCTCGGGGGGTAAAATGGTAATCTGATCCACAGCCCCGCCTACCACTTTGCGGGTGACAAGTGTCCCGGTGGTCCCGCGTGAAGGAGACGTACACGTAGACAGATTCCGTGTCGAGGCGCATATGGGGGAGGCGTATATGGCGTTGGCGGCTCTAGTTTGTCGACCGTACAATGCGGATCGGACGGTGGCCTTGGCTAGTGAAGGATGAGTCAGCCCTCCGAGACAAAATGGGTCATGATTGAATACTTGTGGAACTCCGTATGGGTACGTGGCCGTTTCTCAGGACACGATGGGACGCAAGTGGTCTAGATTAATTCATCCTTTCAAAATAATATCTCGAGTCGGCAATTTTTTTAAATAAAAAATAATTTATTCATTTATTTTTTAAAAAAAACTTTTAATAGTTTTATCGTAACAATTGTATAAAAACTACAAATATATTAATTATTGTTGTAAATAATATGTCAAGATTGTTTTAATAAATATTAATTAAAATTAATAATTATCTTTAATTCATTTAACTATTTTAATTTAATTCTCATTGGTAATGGATTTAAGAGAATTTAAAGGCACTTTGCTCTTCCCATGCATGCCCACAAGAAATCATTGTCATTCTTTTTCTTTCTTTGTCTTTTTAATTTCAGGATGAAGATGAAGATAATGGAGAGGCATCTTTTAATTCTTTAGGAAAAAGAAGGATAATGGCTTTCAAAAGGTTTTTTTTTATTTGTAGTTTTTTTTAACTAATGGAATGAACAGAAATGAGCACACAAATAATACTGTTTAAGAGATTTGCTTTTGGATTTGGAATATAAGAGTAGACACTTAATTGGCAAATATTTTTTTTAACAAAAAAGTATCATTCCTCTCTTAAAAATTTATCAAAATAATACTCTATTCGTAATTTGATACTTGGAATATTTTTTTTTATGTTCCATCGTAGAATAATTTTGATTAGAATTGTCTGATCAAAACTACACCATCTTAAAGTAATTTCCATTAAAATTGCACTTCTTTAGGACTTAAAACAGCTTTGATAAGATTATATATATATAAACACCCCCTAAGCATTATCTTGCATATAATTAAGGAGGGAAAAAGAAATGGAGGGAGGAAGAAGGGAAAAAGAAATGAAGGAAGGAGGAAAAAGAGGCAAAGGCCGGTGTGCGGTGGGAGTTACTCCAGAAGAGAAAGAAAATTTTATCAAAAAAAAATATCATAAATCATTGTAATTGATTACTCATTAAATTTATTCAATTTTAATTTAATTATGCCAAATCAAAATAATTTCATTTTGAACTTTTGTTGAAGATGGAGAAGAAAAAAATAAATCAATAGGGACTCATAAGAATGATCCTGAATTAATTATGGAATTGAAAAAAATATTAGTAAGATCATATTTATTAATTTTTTTTAGGTTGCGTTGGAGCCCACTCTAGTCCAGAGAAGCTCTCCTTTAATAAATTTGACTCTGTCTATAAGGGCACTGTCCTTACCTCTCACATGCAAGTGGGTGGGACCCACCTACATGTCTGTGAAGCCCACCCCTTTTGTGAGAGGTGAGGGCAGTGTCCTTACAAGCAGGATCGAATTAACCCTTTTGATGGTCTAGTTTATAGAAATTAATATTAAAATGGCGTTGACATTCACTTTAATATTTGTTTGTAAGAATCAACAAGAAGGGGTGATGATTTTTACAATCTAACACCACTTTGGTATTGGCACCATCAAATTAAAATTATCTATCTTAATGTTAATTTGTAAAAATCAGTACCAAAACTGATTTATAGAAACTGATACCATGGTGATATTTACTTCTATAAATTAGTAAAAGCTAATTTATAAATATTAGAATTATCTTACACACAATTAAAGAGGAGAGAAAAAAATTATAGGTTTAAAAAATTTAAATTTTAACAGTGTCATATACCCATATTAACTGTCGCCTGCTGGAGCTCACATAAAGAATATATATATTTAAAAAAATACTCCATGTCCTCTCGCACATGCAACACAGGAAAAAATAACACTCTACTTATAATTTGATACTTGAAATATTATTTTTTATACTTAGTAAAATTATTTATTTCTTCTCACATGCAATACAATAAATTTAACTTGTAAGAAGCACAAGGGCCATTGAAATATATAGGGTCACTTAATAGCTCTGAGGGAGCATGAAAATTCATTACTTTGTCCACCATCATCCACAAAAAAAAGTATTTCTTGGTGACCGATCTCTCATCCTCCACTTTCACTTTTTTTTTTTAATTTTTTTTTCATCTTTATGATTTCCTTTATATCTTTTATGATTTCCACTCTCCAGTGTATAGTGTAGGTCGAGAAAATGACCTCTATAAAGTCTGTCAGCATCTTTCCTTAATATTTTCCAGGTCGAATCATTTCATATTAAAAGAGATTAAGGATGATCTACGGTGTAAATCTGTCTGCTGATACCCATCCTCTCTCGCTAAATATTATTGAATCGAATATATATATAGATTTAATATGCTGGGCGACGCTTTGTGCGCGACCATGAGCGACGCGCAGACGTGGCGTTGCCAGCTTGACTTCGCTATAAATAAAATATTCCATTTATTCTCTCTGCCCTTCCACCTTCTATTCAAAACTTCTGCGTAGTAAATTTCCCAAATTAAAATCTCCCTCGCTGCTCTCTCTCTCTCCCTCCATCTCCGTCGTCTGTCAGACCTCACGCTCCCACTGGGAAAGTTTCACCGGCATCTTTAATCTCATAGCTGCTGTGAGAGCTTACCACCTCTCTCCATTCCCAATGGTAATTTGTTTCATTATAATTTGTTATTCCACACCGTTATAGCATACATATATTAGAAGGATTAATGCTATGTTATAGCGTGTAGGGATGATGCAGGCTACAAACGCGTGCAGGCTACAGCCACGTCTGTTTTGTAGCTGCTACACGTTGTAGCAGCTACAAACGTGAAGTAGCCACTTGGTAAGTCATTTTTTTGGTCACTACATTTTCTAGCAGATATTACCCCTACAAATATTTAAGTTCATGTATATCAACTTGGTAAAAAATAATTTGAAATTCTTTTTTACTGATACAGTGCCTTTGTTTCGCTTCTAAACATTGCAGCAACTACTTCGCAACAAACTATCCTTGTAGCTGCTATAACTTGTAGCAGCTAACTTGGAATAGAGCTTATAGAAGGAAGGATTTATGCTACAATGTGCAAGGCCGACGCCTGCTACACCCGCATACAGCCACTTGGACTTTCTTTTGCTGCTACAAGTTGTAGCGGCAACAAGGAGAGTTAGCTGCTACAACATGTAGTAGTTACTGTCGACTAATAACTGCTACACCTTATAGCAGCTAACTCTCCAAGTAGCTAATACGACTTGTAACAGCTAACTTGGTAAGTTGTTTGTTTAGCAGCTATATTTTCTAGCAGATATTAACCCTAAAAATCTTTTTGTAACTATATATCAACTTGCTAAAAAATTATTTAAAATTATTTATGTTGCTGCCATGCACGCCTTTGCTATGCTGATACACGTTGTAGCAGCAACATCGACTAATAACTGCTACACCTTGTAGCAGCTAACTTGGTAAGTCGTTTGTTTAGTAGCTATATTTTCTAGCAGAAATTAACCCTAAAAATCTTTTTGTAGCTGTATATCAACTTGCTAAAAAATTATTTAAAATTATTTATGCAGCTGCCGTGCACGCCTTTGCTTTGCTGCAACATGTTGTAGCAGCTACTTTGACTGATAATTGCTACACCTTGTAGCTGCTAACTCTCCACATAGCTGCTACAACTTATAGCAGCTAACTTAGTAAGTTGTTTGTTTAGTAGCTATATTTTCTAGCAGATATTAACCCTAAAAATCTTTTTGTAGCTGAATATCAACTTGCTAAAAAAAAATATTTAAAATTATTTATGCTGCTGCCACACACGCCTTTGATTTGCTGCTACACGTTATAGCAGTTACTTCGACTAATAACTGCTACACCTTGTAGCAGCTAACTCTCCATGTAGCTGCTACAACTTGTAGCAACTAACTTGGTAAGTCGTTTGTTTAGTAGCTATATTTTCTAGCAAATATTAACCCTAAAAATCTTTTTGTAGTTGTATATCAACATGCTAAAAAATTATTTAAAATTATTTATGTTGCAGCCACGTGAGCCTTTGCTTTGCTGCTACATGTTGTAGTAGATACTTTAACTAATAACTACTACACCTTGTAGCAACTAACTCTCCATGTAGCTGCTATAACATGGTAAGTCGTATGTTTAGTAGCTATATTTTCTAGCAGATATTAACCCTAAAAATCTTTTTGTAGCTGTATATCAACTTGGTAAACAAATATTTAAAATTATTTATGCTACTATCGTACGCGCCTTTGCTTTGCTGCTACATGTTGTGGCAGCTACTTCGACTAATAACTGCTACACCTTATAGCAGCTAACTCTCTATGTAGCTGTTACAACTTGTAGAAGCTAACTTGGTATGTCGTTTATTTAGTAGCTACTAGCAAATATTAACCCTAAAAATCATTTTGTAGTTGTATATCAACTTGCTAAAAAATTATTTAAAATTATTTATGATGTTGTCATGCGCACCTTCGCTTTCCTGCTATACGTTGTAGTGGCTACTTCGACTAATAACTGCTACACCTTATAGCAGCTAATTCTCCATGTAGCTGCTACAACTTGTAGCTGCTAACTTGATAATTCATTTGTTTAGTAGCTATATTTTCTACCAGATATTAACCCTAAAAATCTTTTTGTAGCTGTATATCAACTTGCAAAAAAATTATTTTAAATTATTTATGCTGCTACCGCGCATGCCTTTACTTTGCTGCTACACGTTGTAGCAGCTACTTCGACTAATAACTGTTATACCTTGTAGCAGCGAACTTTCCATGTAGCTACTACAACTTGTATCAACTAACTTGGTAAGTCGTTTGTTTAGTAGCTATATTTTCTAGCAAATATTAACCTTAAAAATCTTTTTGTAGTTGTATATCAACTTGCTAAAGAATTATTTAAAATTATTTATGTTGCTGCCGTGAACACCTTTGCTTTGCTGCTACACATTGTAGCAGCTATTTCAACTAATAGCTGTCACACCTTGTAGCAGCTGACTCTCCATGTAGCTGCTACAACTTGTAGCAGCTAACTTGGAAAGTGTTTGTTTAGTAGCTATATTTTCTAGTAGATATTAACCCTAAAAATCTTTTTTTAGTTGTATATCAACTTGCTAAAAAATTATTTAAAATTATTTATGCTACTACCGTACGCGCCTTTGCTTTGCTGCTATACGTTATAGTAGCTACTTCGACTAATAACTACAACACCTTGTAGCATCTAACTCTCCATGTAGCAGCTATAACTTGTAGCAACTAACTTGGTAAGTCATTTGTATAGTAGCTATATTTTCTAGCAAATATTAACCCTAAAAATCTTTTGGTAGCTGTATATCAACTTGCTAAAAAATTATTTAAAATTATTTATGTTGCTATGGCGCGCGCCTTTTCTTTGCTGCTACACGTTGTAGCATCTAGTTCGATATAAACTGCTACACCTTGTAGCAGCTAACTCTCTATGTAGCTGCTATAACTTGTAGCAGCTAACTTGGTAAGTCATTTGTTTAGTAGCTATATTTTCTAGAAGATATTAACCCTAAAAATCTATTTGTAGCTATATATCAACTTGCTAAAAAGTTATTTAAAATTATTTATACTGCTGCCGCGCGCGCCTTTGGTTTGCTACTACATGTTATAGCAGCTACTTTGACTAATAACTGCTACACCTTGTAGCAGTCAACACCGAGATCCATCAGGTATTCTAGAAGGAAGGAAGGATTTATGCAACAACGTGCAAAGCCGACGGAAGGCATCGAGAGTTAGCTGCTACAAGTTGTAGAAGCTACTTCGATAGGTAACTGCTACACCTTGTAGCAGCTCACTATCCATGTTGCAGCTACAACTTGTAGTATCTACTTGGTAAGTCATTTTTGTAGAAGCTACATTTTCTAGCAGATATAACACCCTTAAAATTTTTTTGGTATGTATATCAACTTGGTTAACAATTATTTAAAGCTTTAATTTTCTCTAATCCTAATATATTATTAAGATATATTTCTAGCTACTTCGCTAGTGAGCTGCTACACCGTGTAGCAGCTACTTGGAAAGTTAACTGCTACACATTGTAGCAGCTACTTGGACATTTAACATCTACACCGTGTAGCACCTACTTCGACAGTGTAGCAGCTACTTCGAAAGTTAACTGCTACATATTGTAGTGGATACTTGGACAGTTAACTTCTACACAGTGTAGCAGCTACTTCAAAAGTTAGCTGCTACACGTTGTAGCAGCTACTTGAAAATATATTGTGCAATTACCTTTTTCCCCTCATCGGCCAATGTTTTAACCTCTAAACTCACCGTGTGACAAATATTTCTAAAGAATTTTATTGATAGTAGATTGGTGCCCCACAATGTCTTCATCAATCAACCTCACCGCGATGACTTGTTTCTCATCCAAAGCTTCGCCTCCATCGTAAGTATTGTGTTAGGGTTTAAAGTTTTGATTCCTCTCGTTGTGTGTAGGGGTTTATTGTGTTAGGGTTTAAAATTTTGATTCCTCTCATAAGTTTTTATTCCTTTCATTGATAGTAGATTGTCGCTTTATCTACCAACCTCACTGTGACATCTGGTTTTCGCCTTCGAGTCTTTGTCCATTGTAAGTTAATTTGACTCTTCACTTAGGAATTAGGGTTAAAACTGTTAGGGTTTATATGGTTTTGAATCGCCTTCTAGAATACGCAGTTAACTCTATGAGCATTTAAATATTTCCTCTATATTATATTTTCTCCTAATTAATCATCATCATTGATTGAAATTTATAAATTTATTTGGAGCTAAATATGTCATTCTCTAGCAATGGAAGACACCTGTGATGCTAATCATCTATACATTCCTCAAGTTGCTGAAGATCAAAAACCACGAATTGGGATGGAATTTCAATCATTGGAGGAGGCCCTTTCGTTCTATAATAAATATGCACGTGAAGCCGGATTTAGTGCAAGATTAGGAAACAACAAGAAAAATAAGAGGACAAATGAAGTTGGATGGAAATAATTTGTATGCTTTAAAGAAGGACATACATATGATAAACAGAAAAAAGAAGCACAAGTTGACAGTGTAAAGGAAAGAGCATGTGGCGAAGTAAGGACTAGATGTAGGTCAAAACTTTCACTTGTTAAAGAATAGACCAAGCCAAATTGGATTGTCACAAAATTATTGGAAAGTCATAATCATCCACTCTCCACTCCTTCAAAGGTGCATTTACTTCGCTCACATCGCCATGTTTCTGAAGCTAAGAAAGTATTAACGCAGTAGTTTTCAAAAGCTAATGTGCCAACTTATCAACAAGTCTGATTATTGGAGATAGATTTTGGAGGGCCTGAGCATATAGGTTGTACAGAACGGGATATTAGAAACTTTGAGAAAGAGCTAAGGGATGAACAAAAGAGAATTGATGCCGAAACACTGATTGAGTTATTTGCAACTAAGAAAGAGAAGAATTTAGCCTTTTTCTATGATTATGAGACTAATTCAATAGAAAAATTCACTAGGTGTTTCTCGGTGGATCATGTATCAAGGAGGGCATACAGCATCTTTGGTGATGCAGTTATATTTGATACCACATATGATACCAACAAATATGGGTTGATTTTTGTACCCTTTGTAGGAGTTAATCATCATCATCAGAGCATTGTATTTGGTTGTGCCTTTCTAAGTGATGAGAAAACTGAGTCGTTTGTTTGGTTGCTTACAAAGTTCATAGAAGTCATGTCTAAAGGTCCACCAACTGTGATCATCACCGATCAGGATCCAGCATTGACGAAGGCCATTGTCCAAGTTTTACCTCGCACAGTGCATCGATATTGTTTGTGACACATATTCAATAAATTTCTAGATAAATTACCCCCTTTGAATTTTCACAACTACTATCAAACCATAAAGAATGTAATTGTTAACTCCTCAACCCCTGACGAATTTGATAAGACATGAGAAGAAGTTATCAGGTGTTCTAGCTTGGAGAATAACGATTGGTTAACATTAATGTATGAATTACGATAAAGGTGGACCTCATTATTCATTAGCCATGTTTTTTCTGCTGGAATGTCAAGCAGTCAGCAATTTGAAAGCTCACATTCATTTTTCAAGAAGTATGTATCACATAAGAACCCATTGATGGATTTTATCATACGTTTTAATAGAGCATTACAACACCAAAGACACAATGAGTTAGTTACTGACCATATTGATATGGTCGAGCAGCCAAAGATTAAGACAAACTGGCCTATGGAATCTCAAATGGTTAGGGTGTACACCAAAAAGAAATGGTTGAATTTTCAAAGTGAAATGAGTGTCAGTCATGGTTATTTTATCCAACAAGCATCTATAGTTGGTGATTTAGTGGGTTACAATGTCATGAATTTTCAAAGTGATTCATTTGCAAAACCAAGGGTCCTCATGCATGACAAACATGCAGACTACATATAGTATAGTTGTAGTAAATTTGAGTTCGAGGGCAATCCATGTATGCATATGTTAGATTTTTTCTGTATCAACCAAGTGTTTCTACTGCCTGATAAGTACATACTCAACAGATGGACAAGAAATGCCAAGGTTGGGGCAATCTATGATTTTGGTGAGAAAACTTCCATCGGCAGTCCAGATGTGAAATTGATGGTAAGACACTCGAGGTTGTCCTATAAAGCTTCAGTAGTGATCGATGTTGCATCTTTGACTATTGAGGGGACACACTTTTTGGATAACTAATTCAATTGTATATACAGTAAAATTCAAGAGCTGAACATTAGCCGAAAAAGTGGTAACCCAAGTCAAAGGAAGAAAGGCATCGATGGAGGCCCCTCTATTGTTGATCCTTCTTTAGTAAGGGCAAAGGGTTGTGAAAAATGATTGAAATCTTCAAAAGAGACGTCAACCTCAAAATCCAGGTTATGTCATGGATGCGATCACCGAGGTGTCTCACATGACAAGCGCAACTGTCCATTATTGCAGTAGGGGTATGCACTCATTAATTATCTCCTTAGAACATACATATTTCACTAAGCATATCAATGAATATCATCCATTAACAATAAAGTTAATGACTAAATGATTGTCAGATCAACTGTCATAGAGAAGGAGAATACCAATGATGAGGAATCCTATGAAGAAGATTTGGCATCTATAGCTGGTATATTCATATTTTTTTTATACCTATATAACTTAATCTAGACAAATTACGACTTATAATTATTGCACTATTGTTGTAAGTTTTAACACCTTGCTCTTTGCGAATTGAGGATAGGTTTGCCAAACTCTCGGCGAGCGGTTATGACTGATTACAGATTGATTTCCTTCTGCTCTGAACCTGACGCTATGATTCCAAAACGAATCTGAGATGTATCACATATACCTAAATTTGGTTATAAGAAAATCATTTCTCCACAAAACTATCTTTCATCACCATCCCTCTTTCTGCGAAAACTCAATTAATGATTGGTTAACTCCATAAATAAAATAATTTCAAATAATATAATTGACCATAGATTTATATATAGAGATTAAGGCTTGTTAGCTGCATCGACAGTAGATGGTACACTTTATAGCAGATCACGTCTCCGAAGTAGCTGCTACAATGTGTTACAGCTAATCCGCACTAACTGCTACATCGTGTAGCCGCTAATAATCAGTCGCACATTCTACTCAGATTTCCACGCTATTTAAATTATATAATTGAACTTTGAGTTATTAATACACAATGTAGCAGCTAATATGAAGTAACTGCTACACAGTGTAGCAGCTACTCTTGAGAAGCTGCTACATCGTTAGTCAACTCTATATACACTAAGGTAACATTCGGTTGTGTGATAGGATTACTGAGGGATTAGTTGTATTCAAGCATCCACTGGTGGCCTTTTGACAAAGCAGGTTTTTAGGTTGATGTTGTAGCAGTTCGGGGGCAGAAACTGCTATAACATATTACTTCATGTTGTAGCAGCTATGGATCTATAGTTCCTATAAATTAGAGAGAGACATTCGCCTCCACATCTCAGATCATTGATAGAAAAATAGTGTGGAAATCTAGTCCATTACTCTCTCATCGTCAATAAAATGACTACTCATAGCAGCCATAACTTATAAGACAAGTCATAACTGTCATAAATCATAACCTGTGATTGAAACTACAAACCTACTTTGTCAGAAGGGCAACTGTGGGCTTGTGACTACACCCATTCTCAGATTTAATAATATAGCGCCACTGTTTTCCTATATAACATAGGGTCGTTGCGTTCCTGATTGTCACAAAAGAAAATGAGTAGCTTAATCACGGAATGCACACATTTTTCTGCCACCACCTTCGTCATTTCTTTCATGTCATCCTCTCTAAATCCTGAAGTGTATCAAGTCACTCTTCCGTGATGGCCCTGGGACGGGTTGGCGGGGGCGCTGGGGACAAGCGTATTCACTTTTGCCGCCATGAAGTGCATCAAGCTCCCAAATTGGGAAAGATAAAGCGGTAATGTTGCCTTCCACGGTCTAGAGTATGCTTTCATACTCGTAAACGTAGTTCCTTAATGCAAACACCAACGTCTAGCCTTGCTGCGTGTATGTTGATGAGGTTTGGTCGCTGGAGTGGATTAGGGAGAGGTTGATCGGCTCAAAGAACTTTTCCCAGCCACTACTAAAGGATGCGAGGCACGTGGAAAATAATATAATCTGTTTGGTGTTTACCACACTCTATTCGAGTGTTCGTTGATGAAGGGTGTTCCCGCATGGAGAAGAATGTGGACGCAACTTGGCCTGTATGAAAATGATGTTGTCTGTATGAAAGCAATGTAAGCGATCATGGGGGTTTTGAACAGTGTTCAATATATAACTGGCGATGTAATCGAAATGTAAATGTATTGACATTATTTTTTCAGGCAAATGTATTAATGTAATGTATGGGTGCAATACCTTGTTATCGTAGTACTAAGTCACTATTACATTATGTAGCAGCTATTGCCAGATATTTTTAAACACCGGATTAATTTATTTTTGCATATATTATTCCTATTTAATTTCTTAAGTATGTCATCATTTCATGAAGTGGTAAATTCAAGTGGACTAATGAATACTTGAACAAGCACGCGACCACAGAAAATGAGGTCCACGTTGGAGCAGCTACTTTGAGGTAGACATAAACATCATTGTAGGAACTAAAATATCATTCCCAAATAACACATTAAAGGCAACGGGAGGAGTCGGTGAAATTTAATTTTATTCAAGTTGAAGTTGTAGCAGTTACTGGTCGGTAAATACAATAACACAGACCACCTCCATCTGCATATTTTTGGAAGGGCCAATGATTGTAAAAATGTAATGGCACAACATATATATTTGCACAATAATTGCTAAAAGGTAATTGGTAAGAAAATATTTTTTTTACCATTAGCTATTTCAACGTGTAGCAGCTATTCTAGCGTAACTGTAACAGAGTGTAACATCCATTCTTGACAAGCTGCTACAAGGTGTAGGAGTTAGTACGGAGTTGCTGTCTCACAAAGTAGCAGCTACTGCAGAGATGTGAGATGCTACAAGGTGTAGCAGTTACTAGTGATGCAACTAACAAGCCTAACTCTATATTAATAATTCGACGGTCAGTTATATAATTTAAAAGTAATAAATTTATAGAGACACATCAATTAATTAATGATGACCTACCACTTCAGGTCCATTCATCCGTGACGTCCATAGAATGACCACTCATAGCTGTCATTTATGACAGCTATGACTACTCATACTTGTCAAAAATCATGACTATTGAAGAATTAAAAAATCGGCCTTGTCAGAAGCACAGTTGTGGGCGCGTCAATCCAACTATTCCCAGAATGAATAATAAGCGCCTCTGTTTTTCTATATAACAGAGATCGGGAGGCTCCTTTCATGACATCCAATGATAATTGAGTAGTTCTAATTGGATTGACGTCATTTTCCTGACACCACCTTCATCTTTTCTTTCATTGCATCTAGTCCACATATTCAAGTGTTTCTTTCATGCACTAAGAAATCCTCATGTAGTAGTCATATGATTCTTGTCACGACGATCTTCTCCCAACCTCGACCAAATGACGTGGATAAGGTTACGCTCATGGAGTGGTCTATAATCTCCCCAAAATCCTGTGTTCGCAATGAAGACCCTTAAAAGTTCACTGAGGAATCCTCATGGAGTAACCATATGATTCTTGCGTCCACAAACTTCTCCCACTTCTCCTATTAGCGACCAAATGACGTGAGGCAGGTGGAAAACAAAATAGAACAATGTGAGGGGTCAAGGGGGTTCATATTATTATCTTCACTGTGTTCTATATTACAATTACGATGTAATGGACATATATCATTTTGTTGTGTTGACAATATTAGAGTGGACAATGTAATCTCTACCATATTTACAATAAATAGATTATTCCTATTTTATTTCTTAGATTTGTTGGATATCATAATGCGGTAAATTAAAATGGACTCATGAGTCTTGATTAAACACATGAACAACGAACATGCAGTCCACGTTTTAGCAGCTAGAGTATGGTAGCTGCTATATCCATGTAACAACTAAACCATCATTTCCAGATAACACATTAAATGTAACCGAAGGGGACGGTCAAATATAATTATACTTTTTCAAGATACATTAATAAACTGATACGTTACAAATTGTAACAGCTTCTCAAGAGTAGCTGCTATACTTTGTAGTAGGGAGTGCGGATTAGCTGCTATAAATTATAGCATTTTCTCAATAGTGGCTGCTACACTCGGTAGCAGTTAGTGCGAATTAGCTGCTACAAATTGTAGCAGCTTATCAAGAGTAACTACTACAAGGTGTAGCAACTATTGAATATTAGCTGCTACATTCTATAGCAGTTAGTGCGAAATAGCTGAAAAACATTGTTACAACTAATTCGGATATGTGATCTACTAAGGCCAAGATATTAGCACCTGGTAATACCAAAGCTAATTATACTTGTTAGAAGTTGCTAGACGTGGAAGAATCATTGGACAACTAGATGCTAATGCTACAATGTGCTCCAGTAGCTGCTACACCTTGTAGCAGCTAA
>JBBMJZ010000074.1:10068133-10080717 GCA_037833815.1 Zingiber zerumbet
ATAATCATAAATGCTTTATCGGCATCTGCTAGTCTTAACTGCAAGTGGATATATATAGAGAGAGAGAGAGAGAGAGAGAGAGAGAGAGAGAGAGAGAGAGAGAGAGAATGTTCAGATGCTACTTAAGTTGTGTTTAGGCACCCTGAGAACTGTCGTTCTCACCATCTTTTTTGCGTTTGGAAGTAAAAACGTTCATCAAGGATGAAACACCAGCATTCTTTCCTCTTTTTCTCTTCCTGACGTTCTCCGCCCAATTGTGCAAAGTGGTTTGCATTTGCTGGTCGAATATTGCTTGCTTGAACATGTCACCCATCTTCATAAGATAGTGAGTCGTAGTTAGTGCCTAGATGCGGCAATCTGCCACGAAGAAATGGACTCATGGTCCTACAAACCTGGGTAACAATGGCATACAGTGGGAGGGTGCTATAACTGCAGAGGACTTGAATCACGACACTGTAAATGAGATAGTAGAAACATAAATCGGTTAAACCGATGGAACACTGCAAATCTGCAATATCGACAAATAAATCCATTAGTTGCATTACTGAGCGTTACCTGATGACAAGTCTGGTGACGACGTAACCAGTTCTTTCCATAATACAGGATTTAAATCCGTAGGTGCACTACGAATGCCAAGATTGATGTTAGAAAAAGAATCTTGTAATGGCAGCATGGTTGTTGTGGATATGCTCACCAAGATCCAGAAGAAAATAGCCAGCCCAAATGCATTCTGAAATAAGATAAAATGGATCAAATGTAGGACTATTCCAGGCCTACCGAACCAAAAGTGGTGGTCGGATGGCTTCACTTGTGGTGCCTCATGACCATCTGCAGGCTTCTTTGCAGCTTCTTGAGCCAGGCATGTTATGATCTGCTCCAACTTTGTGCCAACTGCTAGCAGAAGCTGAGATTTCAACCCCCGATTAAATTCAATGGCTAGCTAAAATTTCAAGTCAATAATATTGTTAAGATTTCACAAAGTGCATTAAGGCGCTAAATATGGATTTGGAATGTGTTTGAAATCATGAGTAGGTAAACACTCATCCCAAAAGCTTAAGCAAATGAGAAAATGATTTTACACATAAGAGTTGTCACTACTTCGCTTTGTTTAATAATTTTCATCAGAACACAACATAATGGGGCAATGAACTATTCTATTTAATCCAATATCGCGTGTCACATTTTGCACTATGCACTATTGATTAAGCGTAGTGTGTTGTTTTTTCGAAGTTCATTATGATTGCCCACATACTCCATTGTCACATTCGCCAATAGATAACCACATTAGAATGTGGCTTCAAGCAATGTGCAACTCCTTGAGTTTCTCCCCCCAAAATAAAGCTCTTCCTAAACCTCTCTATGTGGGAAAAACAATATATAAGGAGAAATACATTATGTTGGAAATTGGATTGCTGGTGGATCACCATGAATGATAACTTGTCAATTTAAGGATCTTGAAGCATGTAAATGTTTTCTTTAAGGTTAATTTCAGCCCCACCAATGTCATGCAATCAAAGTCTAACAAATTTCCTTTGATAGGAGCAACACCATTTCGCAACTTGCATTGCACAGGAAGAGCACCCTTAGCTAGTAAAGATTCTTTTTGGGTAAAAATCAAAAGGACGCGCCTTTTAATGAATCATTAAAGGAGTGCCCTACTTTAATTTATTATCAAAAGAGCGCCCTACCCCTTATAAAATGACATATCTGCCCTCCAATATAAAGTAACAACTTATTTCTATTATTATCTAGCTCCTATGAACGGCTACAACTACATAGTTGTAGTAGCTACGGTTTCGTAACTACTACAACTAAGCTGCCACACAATTGTAGCAGCTACGAAACCATAGCTGCTATAACTACAACTGAGAGTGGTTAGTGAATGATACACGAATGACATAATAAACTTCCAAAGTCCATAACTTTTGACTCGGATATCAGAACGAGGTGCTCTTTTTTTTTAAAAAAAAAATCAAAGCTTGTTCAGATATCTATATTTGTTACGAGAGAAACCTGAAACTAGCCAAGTTTCGGATCCAAATAACATCAATTAGAGACTTTTCGGAGGCTCCGAACATCTTTTTTGCTATTTTTTTGACAATTTTTGATTTGCTTATAAAAAACAAATTCAAAGATGCACACGTTAGATTAGTTTCTTGACCCGGACTCGGATTAATTTATTAGAAACAAACTCAAAGATGCACACATTGAATTAGTTTCTCAACTCGGAATAAGATTAGAAACAAACTTAAAGATGCACACATCGAATTAGTCAAAAACAAATTCAAAGATGTATACATTGAATTAGTTTCTCGACCTGTAATAGTCTTAGATTCAAAAAAGTCCTTTTCAAGGAAGCTACGAAACCATAGCTACTACAACACGACCTCAAATCAAGATTTAGGTGGGAGTGCGTGTGTGCATGCATGTGTCAAAAGCAATTACTATACCGGAGGGTAGAAGGGTAAATGTATACGGGATGGAGGGCCCTTTTGTTAATAAATAAAAGTAGGGCGCCCCTTTGACAATTCGTTAAAAAAGGGGCACCCTTTTGATTTTTGCCCATTCTTTTTAATAGATATGACAAATTATGAAAGTTAACTTATGTTAATTATGCTGAATTAAGCTATGAACAAGGCAACGAATCCTAAAAGGAAGGAATTAATAGAATTGTAAGAAGACTTACAACAAGAGGCAAGAAAGACAACCAAAAAAATGTGTGCCATCCTGAAATAATTAAACAAAGGCGATAGATGTTAGACATGGCTAGAAATGAGCAGTTGCATAGTAAGTGATAATATTTTATAAGTATGTTAGTGTTATTATTTAAGAGTCCCTGAAGAGCTATTGGTTGTTTCCAGCATACCATTCACATTCAGCAAGAGGAATATAACAACAAAAAGCCACAAGTACCAGCTGCATATGAGCACACACATTTAACTTGATAGAAGATCAATTAAAAGTAATAAATGGACTTCAGTTTGCCAATAATCCACCTTATACCAACAACCATCTTGAAATCATCCTCAAGAGTGCGTAGCATATATTTGTGAAAATCAAATTTTTGGTTTGTACTGCAATGTCTCTGGCATGATTTTATGAGAAGAAAAAAAATTAGATGAATAGTATTAAAAGAAGAAATTGCAGTTATAATTTGATGAAATTGTACAACTCACCATTATAAAACCTGATCTCAATGCTCTGTAATCTGATTTGGTGACAGAGGCATGAAACTGCTTGAAGAATGACATCTATTCAAGCACATATAACATGGCAATTAACTTTAAGAATCTGATACTAACAAAGCATGCTTTTAGAGGTTTTTAAGGGACATGTATTATCAACTATTTTGGCAATGCTGAAGCATTATTCAACCGTTAAGACTTGTTGTCATCATCTATAACACAAAATTCTGTATACTTATTAAATTTGTGGGTGGAAAATAATGGCACGCATAGGCATCATATGCGAGCAAACGAGCAAACTGTTACATTTAAAAAAATTGGAACTTACTGTCCAGCTTACGATAATTGACTTTTGCCAAAACCCTATTGCACGCTTCATCACAAACTCATGATGGTGACTGGCATGTGTATAATGTTCATCTATAGAGGCTGAGGAGAAACTTATCACAACCAGAAGTAAGATCTTGTTTGTTGACAAAACAATTTATAGGGGCAGAAATTGATGGTGAACTAATGAAATAGCTTACGATTTTCTTTCTTGAGCTGCTGCTTCCTGATATCATTTTCCCAGTGTTTCCATTTTCTGATCTACAAAAAGATTGAACATATTCTTGAATTCCAATATAATAAACTCTGCATAGATTTTTTTAAACTTGTGTGACAGTTACCTTTGCTCCTCCTAGAATCATGGTAGTTGCACAGAACACAGCATGGACAACTGCTAGCACAAATATAAAGATGTGCAGCTGTTCTAATGCCTCAATCGACAAAAGTGGAATTTTGCCCTGTAATTAATAACTAATAATTGTTAAAGATCATTCCATAAAATTGTTAAAGAAAACTTAATTAATGTCAAATTACTGGGTTACCCACAACAAAAATGAACTGTACAAATAAGGTGCAAAGAGATTCAACGTATCACTTGATGATCTTTTTATTTTTATTTGATACTTTATTAATGCATAAGACTAGGAAGTTGCATCATGAAGGACTTATTTATCAATTTATAAACACAGAGATCAATACACTTGATGATCTCATATTGGCACGTGGAACAACACGAGATATGGTTGTCAGAAACTACTTCCTCCTCCATGAGCATCTGTGAATGAACAAAGCACAACTAGCTTCCTTCTCCATGATAGTCCACAAGTTGGCAAATTTATGCATGATGAAAATTTCCAATTTACAAGACTATAGGAGATGAAGAAATGATCAAATGCTATTAATCTAATGGCAAATTTGTTCAAATTTTAATTGGGACATTTACTTTCAAATAAAATCTTCCAAAAATCTAAGCTAACCTTACTCAGGCAAATATCAGTATCCTCATTCTCAGACAAAAGCTTCCTATGTTTCTGGGTTATTTGATGGTTCGCGCCCTTATCATGATGAACCTTCCCATTATGGGAAAAAGATTTTTCGTTACATGGAAGCATGTGGAAGAAATAGCTTTTTGGAACACATATGTGGTTAATGGTCCTTTGAAATACTGTTAACAAAAGGGATATAAACCCAAGGAGCATCAACTCTGCAAGAAAATAGTCACTTTGTTAGTAGTAATCCTACAATATCCAATACTCATCAAGTATGGAAAAACAATGTTAATACAGGGTAGGTAGTAATTTTCTAGGTCCTATTACAATGAAAAACAGTATGCAAGATGGAATTGAAGATGTAGAATAGTTCATCCAAATTATTCCAGAAGAGGAGTAGATTTCTAGAGTAATGGTTTGAAACTAGCGGTAAATTATTCTAAACCTGTTACAGCTAGAGGTAAATTACAATTTTGAAACTCTAGAATAAAATGAGGGAAAATTAAAAAAATTTCTAGACACTATTCTTTATTTTTGAACTCTGCCAATGTCAACTTAGCCTATTTTTCATGTTATAGTGGTAAATCAAAACCATCCCGTAGATATATTCATACTATCAATGCATGACAAAAATAAGATATTCAACAACTTGCTTACTAAGAGGGGGATCTAAAGCTAGTTATTTTGTGTTCAAAAATTGCCATAGGCGAGTTGTTCCAACTAAGCTTACCTTCTTTTAGCTTTTGTAAAGCTTCATACAATGCATTCTGCTGATTATGCTTCAAAATCTGAAAGGAAAAAAATATTTGTTATGAAAAAAAAGAAGAATAAAAGGTTTGTATAATATTAAGTGTTCAAAAAACTAGTATTGTCCTAAGCGAAGTGAATTTACTATAAACTTAGAAGTTGATGCATACTTGTTTCGACAAAATCAGCCTAGATGGAACTTTCCATCCATTTATATGTCATGTAGCTCTGTCTTGCAGTCTAATGACTTAAAATCGTAATGCTGAATTAAAATAATGGGTGATAGAGTAGGACAAAAAGAAAACTCTACTTAATGAAAAAATAATTTAATTCACTGACCAATAGCCTCAATAATCTCTATTGAAATCTGAAAACCCCAAAGGAGATATGAACTACAATAAAAGCTAAATACATGAACAAGAAAAAGGTAACAAAAAAATTTTTGGTGATAAAATATTTTTAAACAACCAAAAACATGCCAAGTATGGATCAAGGGAACAAATTGTAGATTTCGATTCCATAGTTTAGTAAATTACAAGTTAGTGTTCCTAATTCTCTTCAAGTGAGAGTTATTCTTCAAAGCTTCCTTCCTCCTTTGGATGAATAGAGGAAGAAATATTGTTCCCTCATGAAATATTTTATATACAGCAATTTACTACTCATTTGCAAAATTGATGCAAGTTTCTTTGCATGTGATGCTCCATGTTTCTGAGCTCAAATGTTAAATGTTGTGAACCACAATGGTTCTGATAAGGCTCAAAACTCTTTAAAGTCAAGAAAAATGAGAACATATTAAAAAAACACATATGAAAAAGAATAAGTCATACTTTCACCATGAAATGAAAGGGGATCATATCAAGGAATGTAAAAAAGTTAAAATAATAATTGTTTTTAAAATGCAGATAGGTACGATTGTCTAACTGCATATGACTGCGTCGTGAAAAGAAAGGATAAAAGATGGAGAAAAGTCTTCACTGCCAACCGCAATTCACAATCAAACACATGAGCTCTAGTGGCAACTCTTGGTGATTTAGAAAGGCTGTGCCTCTTGCCCATGGTGACTGCTCGAAATTCCTATTCTATAAAAGACTAACATCAATCGAGATTATGATCATTCATAATTTTTAACACTTTGTTGTGTCCTGAGAGCATTTTTGCCTTAGGAAAGTGATAACACGCCTCTAGGTCACCTACCACTTTCAATAATTCTCCTTTCTTCTTTTGCATCCTTTAACCTTAGTTTTTCCCAGCCTATTAGCCTATGAAACATAGTTATTTAGAAAAATTGTACCTATTGGCCATGGTGAACAATAACAGACAAGGAATGAATCATATGAACTAGAACATACAAAGGGAATAGCAAAGGGAAAAAGCCAAAAGACCATCCTCGAGAATAAGAAATGCTGCATGATAATAACAAGAAGAATATTATACACGTCCATCTATATGCCATCAGCTTCAACAACAAGAGGAAATATAGCACTAGAACATTGAACAAAAAAAAAATAGTACTAATAATAGAACAAACAAGCACATCAGACAATAAATTAAAACTCTTCTAGAATCAAAATCGGAAGTTAAAAAACTTCCAATGGGTAACAAAAGGATATCAACTTCAACTGTTTATATCCATAATATAATTGCTACAGAGAGAGGAGGAGATTTCCACTGTTTATAATGAATTGACACCAGCAATAAAGTAGGAGTTTGGACAAGTAAAAGACAGACAAAAAGGCGAAAGTTTTATTTCATTACAGGATTACAAGTCGTGAGAAGACCAGATAAAAAGGCAGCCGGCAGAAAGCTGGTGAATAAAAATCGTACCTTTCCGAGGAAATGAAGACCGCGCTCAGCGAGCAGAGAGATAAAGACAATAACCGTGCAGACTGCAGCCAGAACCCATGTCGGCGTGTATTCCAGTGCCTCGGAATGCTCCGAAGCCTCCATGGCCTCCCTCCAGCACCAGGCTCATCAACCAACTCAACAAAGATGGATGGGAAGAAACCATATTTGTGAAGGTGAACGATTAGGACTTATCGGTTGATGCCTGCGTGGCACTTGGAATCGAGGGGAGGATAATGGAGGGTGTAGCTTGTGGTGAATAGTGCAACGCAGGACACTACTAGGCCGAAAGTAAATTGAGTGCATCTCTCTCTGTGGTGCCTCCCTGCGTATCTCATTTGGAACGTAGCGTACGTAGGTCTTCGAGATGGCGACAGAGAATAATTCTCTCCATACAAATTGACAAGGGATTGCGGTAAAGAATCCGTGAGGAGCTCTAGGGTGTGAGTTTAACCCGGTGGAATTCACCGGGTGGAGAGGAGAGTTCCGATTTCGAAATCATTCCACGGTATAGCCGGTGGATAACCAAAGGAGAGAACTTTAAAATCCTCTCCGTTAACCTAAAACTCGGTGGACGCACCATTGTAGCATGGGAAGGGAAGAAATTTTGATCTAGCCTTCCGGATAGGGCGTCGAGAGGGCGTTCATCGAAGTCGAGCGGGAGGCAGGCGACGGTCGGTGGGCGTCGAGTGGGCGTGCGTCGAAGTCAGCCATGCGACGGGCAACCGTCAGTGGGCGCGGCGCCGGGCGGAGCGGTCGGCAGACGTGCGGGTGCTGAACGGGCGATGGCTAAAAATTAACCGGTTTAATTTGGTAAACCAAAGAGTCTAAATTGGACTTAGTTCGTAATTAAACCTGCATAAACCGAACCTGAATCACTTGTAAAACCCTAATTGTCCAATGGATTCAGCCTAAACCGAACCGGTTGGAATCCGCCACCTCTTTCGTTATATCCTCTCGTCTCGTAAGACCGCAGCAGCCCAGATCTCCCTCTCTCCCCCTTGCTCTCCTTTTCGCCGGCGTTGATCAGCCCCTCTCGCGCACGGCGATGTTGGCGATCCGGCGACGGCATGTGTGGCGCGGAAGCAGCTTGCCTTCTTCTTGGCGATACAGTTCGCGAGCGTTTGAATGTGGTGACGGCGTCGGCTTCTGGGGCCAGGGAGCGACACGTCTCTAGCGTCGGTCATAGCGCTTACTATTGATTGGATACCATACCAGAGGATCAAATCTGGTATGATATTATCATCTATGACTTGTCCTTGTGATTATAATCTTGTGTAGTTGTTCTGCATTGCTGTTTTAGCTGTGGTGGTCGGTCATATCTGAGCATGGACGCTGGAATCAACATAAGGATGGCAGATCTGCTTAAAGCAAGGATCTTCACAATTGTCAGGTGGATTTTCTTCTGTCGTACAATTAGATAAGGCATGCTTGTGATTGTGCTAATTTTCTTATCCGATTGTTGCACATTTATCCATGATTGGTTCTGTTATTTATAGATATTCTTGATTCACATTTTTGCATGTTTGGATTTGTGATTAGGCTGTGTGTTTTTATGATAGCATCGTATTTGTGATAATGATTCTTAAATCTGTTTTCCTATAGTTCTAATGACATGTTAAATGTGATGTGTAGACTGATATTGAATTGTGAGCATCTATACTTGCTGGTTATTTCTGCTACATTGTACTGAGATTATGTTTCATTTATTACTCTGTTTTGTTATTGCAGAGTCGGCTGTAGCAATAGCCAGCAAAGGAAAGAAAACTGCTTGAATTGCCATCAAATATTCTAGTCTTTTCACTTACCAACCTTCCATGCTATTTTAATTGGTTCTCATGAAAATCAATTTGTTTGTTATTTTACAGTTTATGAGAAGGGAAGAAGAAAATGATGCATATGTCAACCACTGTTACATGCCAACTGTTCTTGGATTCCTTCTAGTCTATGAACAGTGGATCTCTAGAATTTGCAGTTTGTGATGTCTATACTATTTGTTTGGAACTATTTTGGATGGTTTTGATCTCATTGAACTGTCACTTATCCCTTCTAGAAAATTTTGATGATTCTTAGAAAAATCTGCCACTCATCCCATTTGTCACTGATTCCTTCTCTTTCCTCATTACCCCCAATTTTTAAGGTTTATTCAAGTTCTAGTAACAGATTTCACCTTTGATCCTTTATTTATTCATCTTTTTCCCATTAAGCATTTGTTTTAGCAATTTGCTACATTTACCAAGGTTAGGGTTCATTTGATGTTGTCTTAGTCCCGAGTTATGTTGGGGCACTGCCTACACAAGCAAACACAAGCAAGGTCGAATTTTCCAAAATTTTTCATTGCCATTTTGCTTACCGAACTTCCCATATTTGATCACTAATTTTTATGGGAAAACAATCAATTTTTGTTTCTTCTTTTATGCCATTTATATATATAAAAAAGATTAATCAGGTTGGGTAACGTCGAACCTGGGTAACCGTCTCATCCTACGGAATTTTTCTACTGGCCACCAGGATAAATCGGGAAGTACTTACGGCTGACGGTCCAGAAGTCCAGCATCTCTTAGTTGCAAGTCTCATTTGGAGAAAAAATCTCTATAAATACGCTGTAGTTGAGAATTGAATCGTGGGTGTCTGAGAGACAATTAGGCGCCCTTACCGTTGTACCATAGCCCCAGGGGCTTCATTTATGCCATTTATGTAAAGGGAAGAAGAGGAAAATGGTAAATATATCATCCATTGTTAGAGGCCTTTAAAGTATATAAAGAGCTATGTAACTAGATTATCTTCCTAGCAAGCTACTATTACCTCTGTAATTTCCATCCTGCAATGCCTACATTATTTGTTTTTGATTATTTTGGTTTTCATTTGTACAAGTTTAATCAGCGTCGCCGATCCTTTTAGAAAATTTTTAATGACTCTGTACAACTGACCTTCTGTTCATCCTTTTTCATAAAGTTTCTGCCTTGTCTTCCTCATCACTTACAGTTTCCACTGTTCTCTCAACTTCTATTAATGAATATCTCCTTCCTTGCATTTATTTTCTTCACTGACTATTTGTTTTGGCAATTGGTAGATATTTCTGCTACATTGTACTGAGATTAGGATGGATCTTTCATCTTTGTGCCTTGGGTTGTAGCGAAGGGAAGAAAACTGGTTGAAATTGTTGTCAAAATTTTCAATGGCATTTCGCTTACCAAACTTCCCATACTATTTTATTGCTAAATTTCCATGTCCACAATCCTTTTATTTTTTTTTTAATTTTTTTTATGTTATTTTATGATTTATGAGAAGGGCAGGAGAGGATAATGGTGCACATGCCAGCAATTGTTAGATAGGGGTGATAATTTTTAACCCGACATGAAAATACGATCCGAACCGAAGTCAAGTCTTATTAGGTTCGGGTCGACCTGATTGACACGATTAATAAATGGGTCAGGTTCGGGTGGACTTGAATGATCCGATTATAACCCGCGAATCCATTTATAAATATTTTAGGTCGGGTTTGGGTCGGATTCTAGTTAAGTGTGAGTTAAAATAAGCATATTTTAATAAAATTAGCCTTTTCGGGTCGGGTTTGGGTTGAGTTCTGGTTAAAATGAATATTTTTTATAAATGGGGCATTTCAGGTCGGGTCAGGTTCAAGTTGGATTCGGGTTGTGGATCATTTCGGGTTGAGTTCGGGTCAAATACAGATAAACGGGTCGGGTTCGGGTTGAATAATTTGACCCGAAATATTGATCAGGTTGGGTTTGGATTTTGATGTTTCAATCTGTCAACTCGCTAATTTGAACCTGTTAATTCGAAGCTGATCCGAATTACCATCCCTATTGTCAGAGACCCTTATTCTATTTGAAGAGTTATTTTTTATTTGGTTGATTTGATCTCATTCTGCTATTGCTTTTCCCTTTTAGAAAATAGTATAAGTGTCGACAATCGTTTTGGGCTATTTCGCATATCTAGAGTTATATACGGCAAAAGAAGAAAAAAAAATTCTTTGTTTTTTAAAGCGGCTTTTTATGTTGAATTTTTATGATGGTCTTCCATTAGTGTTTGTATTATTATTCTTTCTATATCTTCTGTTTAAATCATACACGTTGCATTAGTTACGAAATTATAACATTTATAACATGGATTTTTTTAAAAGATTAAAATTATTCGTTACTGAAAAGTTTTAAACATGTATTTTGGATTTAAAATTGGATTGTTATGTGTTTCACTAAATAATCATCTTTGAATTATATTTTATTTGACATATTATACATTGTGTGGTTCAATTCAAATTAAAAATTATGGTAGGATTTAATATATATGTTTATGAAATCATAGTAACTATAAAATTATAGCTATCGTTATGAAATTTTAACTGTTATAGTGTGTTAAATTTAAAATTTTATGAGATTATAATTTTTAACTTGGATTGAATCATGGGACGCTTGATATATCAAATCAAAGTTTATTCAGTGATATACAATTGATTACCATATGGAACTTGAAACAATTCAATTTTAGGTTAAAAGAATTGTTTAAATTTTTTTAAGGTCTCGAATAATTTAAGTCTTGAAATGTTAATGTGGTAGCAACTATGATTATGTAAAAAAGATATGGTTTGCCTTTTTGAAAATTAGAGGACATTTATGATGTTTTACAAGGGTAAGAGGGTATAAATTTAAATTTTATAAATAATATAATTTTTTAATTTGGAGGATGAAATTTAATTCTTAAATATTAAAATTTTGGGAGTGTTTGATTTTCATTTTCTATAAAATAGGTGGTTTTCTTTTTCTTAAAAATTAATTTTTAAACCTTCTCTAGTTTTCCATAGAATAATATCTCTTTTATAGAAAATGAATGTAAAAATTATCACCAAATAATAAAGTTTTCCCCATAAAATAAAAATGGAAAATTTACAAACTAAAGGTCCTTTATTTCCTTTAATTTTTTACTTTATATTTCTCAAAAGTTTAACATCCTTTGATTACGCAGCTTATTTAGAATAAAAATTTCTACAAATACAGTATAGTTGAAAATCAAATCGTGGGTGTCTGAGAGATAACTTTGATATCCTACTATGACACCATAGGCTCGTGGATGCTCTTTCATAGATAATAATCAACACATATAGAGGAAAGAGAAAAAAAAATATAAAAAAATAATGATATGGTAAATTATAAGAGTATTCATACCAGCTTTATTAATCAAAGTGTATAAATATAATTTAGGGTGAAAAAAGTTATATTATTAAATTTAAATATCTATTTTTCACTATAAGTTTCCTTTAGGGGTGGCAATTTTTGACCCGACACGAAAACACGACCCGAACCGAACACGAAAAAATCAGGTTAGAGTTGGATAGTTTCGGGTTCGGGTCGAAATCGGGTCGACCCAATTGACCCAATTAATAAACAGGTCGGGTTCGAGTCAAAATCGGGTCGACCCAATTACAACCCGCGAACCCGTTTATAAATAATTATAAATTTAAACTAAAATTATAAAT
>JBBMJZ010000074.1:10086906-10098067 GCA_037833815.1 Zingiber zerumbet
GTTTGCTTGACACGGGAATGGTGACCTTGCATGCTTAGCGATCACACACACCTCGTAAAGCTTGTTTGGCTGGGGCAATAGAGGCACATCAACCGCCAATTTCTTCTCCCCTAACAGCTTCAAGTCATGGAAATTGACATGTCCGAGCCTTGTATGTCATAACCAAGTTGGGTCTTCTAGGCTTGCTAGATGACAGACTTGCTTGAATGTCTTCAAGGTTATCTTGTACAAGCGATTTTGTGTTCTCTTTACCAAGATCAAGAGCTTCCCGCTCCTATCAATCGCCTTCATGGTATCTCTTTCTATGTGCACCTCATTCCCAGTTTTCGTCAATTGACCGAGACTTATGATATTACTACAGAGTTTCGGAATGTAGTATACCTCGTGGAGAGACTTCTGATTATCGTTCTTGCATTTGAACACAACCGTCCCCTTGCCCATGATCTCAATGGTTGATCCATCGCCAAACCTCACCCTCCAGGTGATGGTTTCATCTAGTTCTTGAAACTTCTTGCGATGGCCAGTCATGTGGTTGCTAGCACCGTTGTCAAGGTACCAGACATCTTTATCTTCTTTCTTAACGCCGCGGTACATCTCCGGTAGCAACCTTCACTAAGCAGAATGATATCTTGCCGCTCACGCCTAGTATCAGACTCCTCGTGGGGCACGGTCATCATCAGTGCTGGCTCTTCATCAGTGGCGTAAGTGAGGTGATGTTGATATCTGAAGAGCCGACATGTTATCAAGAAGCTACAACCGAGGCTTGCTGGTATGAAGAAATGGAGAAAGAGTTGAAATATATTGAGATGAACAATACCTAGAACCTAACTGAGCTCCCATTAGGCCACAAACCTATCGGCAAGGAAGCTTGTTTTTGTACAGTGGAACCAGTAGGTTTTCTGAGTAGCAACCAACATCTGTTTCAGCAACGTACGCTTGTATTGGTAGAGCAAGGAAGCTTGTTTTCTCATGTTCTTCGTCAAAATCTTCCAAGGATTCGGACCACGTTGCTTTCAAGGCATTCCTTCTTCTTTACTTCTGGTTTGGACACTCTGGCTTGTAGTATCCCTTCTGGTTGCAGCTATAGCAGATAACTCCAAACTTGGCCTTCATATTTGATTGAGTCACATTCTTCTTCTTAAGTGATTTCCGAACTAGTTTGACTAGTTCGGTGGTGATTTCATCTTCTTTTGAGTCTGATTCATCTCTGGACTCAAGTTCGGTCTGGCGCTTGGCTTTTGGTTCCCTCATTCTGTTTGTACCAAATCAATACCTTTCTCGACTGGTAGTGCATTAGTATGTTTATAAAGTTTGAATTAAAAAAATAACTCATATAATCTAATTAAGGAAAGGTCGTTAGATACCTTGTAAGAATCTACCATTAATGTCCATAAGCTGTTCCTAGGAAAGACATTTAGCATATACCTAATGATTTCGTGATTTTTCACCTTTTGACCAATTGCATGGAGACTATTGAGAAGGTCTTGGATGTGTGTGTGTAGTTGGCTCATCGTCTCACCCCCCTCCCCCCCCCCTTACATTTTTATATTATATAATTTATTTAGAATCAAATCTCTTTTACTTACCTTAGTATTGGAAGTGTCCTCGTGCAGCTCAATTAGCTTTTTCCATAGGTCTTTGGTGCTTGAAAGTGGACCTAATCGGTTTAGCTCTTCTTTGGTTAGTCCACATTGTAGAGTACATGTTGCTTTGGTGTCGGCCCTGATCTTCTTCATCAGACTTGTGTCCCAGTTCTCGCATGATACTGGTTTTCCTGCGCTGTCGAGTGGAAGCGCGAGGCCGGTTTTGATGATCATCTACATCTCTACTTGAGTCTTGAGATGGTACTCTATTTAACCCTTCTAGTAGCTGAAGTTTTCGTTGGAGAATAGTGGAGGGCATATAGTGCTATAACCTTCTTGGTGGGCCATTGAAAAGAGCTCTTACACAAAAAACATAAACTTGTGCCAAGACTAGGTCTTGGCTTAGTAGTGCAGAATAAAATATTAAATAAATAAAAGAACTCGAGTGGTGTTGCACTAACTTCGAAAAAAGAAGAAAACTCGATTGTGAGAAAACTAATCGGAAAGAGGCAACTGTACTGATTCCGATCAACTCCAAGAAATTTAAAAAATAATACCACGAAATGTTTGCTTGGATGGTGGTTTCACCGATTCGAAGTGGCCCCTCTCTGATACCAATTGTAGGATCGATGCGTGCTAGAGGGGGGTGAATAGTACTCATGGCTTTTTTACTTTTCCGAAAACAATCAAAGATAAACATGACGGAAATAAGTAAACAAATAAAGCAAGCACTAACACTTTTGGTTATTTGGTTTGGAGCCTCTGATGACTTCTACTCCATGGCCTGTGATCGTTGATCGCTTACATTAGGTAATCCACTATCAGTTTGGAAAATCTTTACAAAAATATTGAATTACAACTTTGCATTAAGTAAAATATACCGACAATGTAAGAATCCGAATAGTTGGCTTTCGTTTGTCGGAGTCATGTCACGGAATCGCAGAAACGTCTTTAGAGCAGCGCGTAAGAAAGTTCATCAGAAGATTGAATGTCGAAGTGCTAGTTGAGTCTCCCTTTTATAGCTGAGCTAGACCTAATCCAGATTCATTGATCTCGAGATCAGGGTCTTACTCGATGCTGATCATTCGACTGATCTAAGTGTTCGATCGACCGAACCTTTTGTACCTGCCCAGCTTCTCATCTAGATTCTGCCACTTCGGATAAAGCCTTCATTCGGTCAACTGATCCGGCTTTCCTACTGGCTTATCTGGTCCGATCAACCCGGCCTGACCACGTCGATGCCTATCCACTGTTTGGTTGACTAAACCCATGGTTCTGTTGACCGATCCCTTAGTCAAACCCGATCAACTTGCTAGAAATCTGATCTATTTTTGTAGAGGTTTGGTCGATTGATCGGATGTTCGGTCAATCAAACAAGGCAAAATCTAATCCTGTAAAAATGTTAGTTGCCCTACAAAACAAAGTTAGAATAATAGCAGATAATACTTTAACTTTTGACAGTCTCCGGACTGTCCGGTTCTGACTTTCATATTTCCCAAAAATCCTAGGTCAAATTGACACTTATTGTTTCCTCTTCGGGGAACGTGTCCTCACCTACTCATCTCAGGAGAAATTACCTTTTGCCAGATCGGTCCTCCAGACCGTCTGGATTTTTGCTCAGCGCCTGAGACTCTAGGACTTTATGCTGAATGCCTGCTCCACAACCCGTCTAGACTTCCACCTAATTCGTGACCACTAGGATTTTCACCTAGAGTTCCCAACTCTAGGATTTCGCCCAAAGTGCTCGACCCACCAAAACTTCTCCTAGTCCCTTGGACCATGACTTTATTGTCTAACCACAGATAGGACTTTCCATAACCTAGGGTTACCACCCCCTATGACCTAGGGTTATCTCCCCCTAATGTTTTCCACTTACCTAGAATCCATTAGGACTTTTCCCTAAGAATACTTAGGACTTTCTTATAAGCTCAATCACACTTATTAGATAACAAGTAACCTTAACTTTAAACCTTTTATCATAATCTAAACACAGTTTCGATCATCTGATGCTCTCTACCAACACATCCCACTCTTTTTTCGTTATGCATTATGTCAGCAGCTGGACATAGATATTTACTTGCATTTTTTTCATAATATTATTCATGCATCTAGCATAGTCACTAGTGGATGTATTCATATACCCTATTTCCATGTGTTGACCTCGATTTTTTTGGCCATAGGAGTTGATGTCACCCAGGGCACACTCACTCCCTTGAGTGAGCATGACGTGTTTGGTCAGCATTAGTTACATTAGTGCATATAGAGGTTACTACTCATGGGGAGGGGGTCTGACTTGGAAAGAAGGTATCCCGCTAGCCATACCCATTGAGGTCGACGAGGCAGCTGAGGCCACAGAGGAGGAGATGTCGAAGTTCACATTTCCCTATATCTTTACATCTTTTCCATTTCTGAATCTGCCTTTGACTTTCCAAACTTTAGATGATCACATTATGAGACTTGAGGAGACTTCCTCTTGTTGGATCGAGATACACGTCAAAGGGGGGGTGAATCATGTGGTTTTGAAAAAACTCATTTTCTCAGTTTTAAAATCAAGGTATACACAGCGGAAAAATAAATAGATGAACAAAAACAAAGAGCACAGAGAGAACATAAGCGGTTTACTTGGTTCAGAACCTTCGACGATTCCTACTCCAAGACCTAGGTCTCGTGAACCTATCGATGGGTAATCCACTAAAAGCCTCTTCTGGTACCTCCAAAAGAGAGAATCAAGTACAAGAATAGGGACAGTGTAACAGCCTACACTTTCTTTTTAAAGCAGTGAAATTAAGAATGCAATGCTAATAAAAAGGTTACCAACAAATTAGAGAGCTCAGTGTGTTGTTGTTGGTCTGCCAGAGATGATTCAGATGTCCCGGAAGCATAGCTCGTAGGCATACAGACTTTCTAGAGTAGTAGCAGGAACCAGGAGTCGTCGAAAGCCCAGACAGATGTGTAGTAGCTCATAAATGTGTTCCATATCGAAGCTTCCTCAAGCTTGTCTTATATAGGGCTTGAAAGGTGCATTCCATAGCGTGGAAGGTACCTCCAACCTGAGAAACTCGATCCCGAATAGCCCGACACTTATCTGCGACAAAGTCCAAATTTCATCCTATGGAAGGCGCCTTTCAGATGTCCCGGAAGCATAGCTCGTAGGCATACAGATTTTCTAGAGTAGCAGCAGGAAGCAGGAGTCGTCGAAAGACCAGACAGATGTGTAGTAGCTCATAAATGTGTTACATATCGAAGCTTCCTCGAGCCTATCTTATATAGGGCTTGAAAGGTGCATTCCATAGCGTGGAAGGCACCTCCAACCTGAGAAACTCGATCCCGAATATCCCGACACTTATCTGCGACAAAGTCCAAATTTCATCCTGTGGAAAGCGCCTTTCATAGCCATGGAATGTGCCTTCTATGAGCAGTATGAAGGCGCCTTCCATCAAGCTTGAAGGCACCTTCGGACACTGTTCATCCGAAGGTAAATTGCTCCTTTATCCTACAAAATAATGTTAGTCCAATAAACAAAATAATAACATGCAAGACAAATGTTAGTATAATAATAATGAGCTTTATAAATTAGCTCCTGTCCTCCCTGTATCAGGAACTAGTCAAGGTCTTAAATTAGGAATCTAAAATAGACCTAACATGGACCGATGCCTACTGTCCCTCAACCAGGATGCGTCCTCACAAGGTTACTCTCCTCCAGTGACTTACCTTAACTTACTAACTTGCCAATTTTTCAGTCTGCAGACCCAACTGGACTTCTTGCCAGATATCCGATCAGCTCGTCGATCTATCTAGACTTGACACCAGCTATCCGATCGGCCCATTGACCTAGCTAAACTTTGCACCAGCTATCTAGTCGGCCCGTCGACCTAGCTGAACTTCGCACCAGCTATCCGGTCGGTTCGTCGACGTAGCTGGACTTCTTACCAAATATCCGGTCAGCCGTCGACCTATCTGGTTAATTCCTGCACACTTGGTAAAGTGGCTAGATCACAACAATACCTAACTTAACTCACTTGTCATTCATCAAAACTTGAATTAGACTGTTAGTACAAACTGTACCAACAATCTCCTCTTTTTTGATGCAATGACAATCTGGGTTAAGTTAGGAAAAAGAATATGCAAAATAAGTGAAAAAAAATGATTTAAGAGAAGTAGTTTTGTTCTCTTATTCATTTTTAGGGTTAAGTTATTCTGATTTTCCTTTTGTTTGCTAACTTAATCCTTAACCCTCCCCCTTTGTCATTCATCAAAAAAAGCATGAGTCAACAAGTTAAGATAATGTTAAAAAACTTGTTCAACCTAATAAAAAAAGTAGTGGCATTAGGTAAGAAAAACAAAGTTTAGAGTTATTAGGGGAGATTAAAGAAAAACTTGTTCAAACTAGTCAAAAAATGCAGTTTGCAAAACACTTGTACTTTTTTTAACCAAAGAAAAGCAAAGTTGAAGGCTAAAAACTTACACTAGGTTTTGAAAGCCAACTAACTTTAGAGTTTAAATAATTTTCAAAATCAACTAGCTTTTCAAAATACTAAGTTTAAAAAAAAATTAAAAAATCAAGAATGAAACTTTTAAAAGACTAATTTTTGCAAAGATGAAACTTTATCAAAAATTTTTAAGGAAAACTTTTTCAGGTTGGTTTAAAAACAATTTACAAAAATTGAAGTAGTTAGTTTTCAAAACAATCAGAAATTTTCAAAACTTGTGATGTGTTAAGAAAGAATTTTTGAAAATATAAGTATGTTTTTGAAAACATCTTTTCAATGTATGTTTAAACACTAAAAAAATATTTTAAAAGTCATTTTTAAATATCCTCCCCTGAACCTAATATTATTTTAAAATAATCTAATCAACTAGAAATTATCCTTATATGTCTAACCGTTAGTTACTAACTAACTATCAGAGGATAGTAGTGTTCACTTGGTTAGTTAAGTTAAGTAAGTTTATCCAGTTAGTGTTTGACTAAAATGGATTACTTAACCTGATCATTGTTCTGTTTGATATTTAACACCCAGACTTGTGTTGATGCACTGCTATAAGCATCTTAAGTCCAAGCAAAAGGCCTACGCATCTCACGTAGTTCTAAGTTTTAGAATACACAATCAAGGGAGTCCTAATATGTTTGTGAGATACTCAAGTCCTAAATTTATAGGAGCATACTTTCTATGGATTTGATCTAGACTAAGGCTAAAATTGATTTTGAAAAACTAAAAAAATGGGAATTTTAAAAAATATAAAAAGGGTTTTTCCTAGAATTTATAAATCCTTTGAAAACTATGTTTGAAGATAATAGTCCTATTCTATAGAACATGTTTTTAATCATCGACGTAAATTGCTAAATTCACTTTCAGAGAGAGGTTTGGTAAATTTGTCAGCTAAGTTAGACTTGGACTCAATGTAATTGAGTTCAATGTCGCTTTTAGCTATATGATCCCTGATAAAGTGATGTCTAATTTTGATGTGTTTCATTCTTAAAATGCACTGAATTTTTTGTTAAGTTAATTGAGCTAATATTATCAATTAGTACCTTTGTATTTTTAAAATTTAGGTTAAAATCTTTTAGGGTATGTATCATCCATACCAATTATGCAACACATTTTTCTATTGATATATATTCAACCTTTGTAGTAGATAAAGCAACACAGTGTTGTTTTCTACTAAACTAGCTGACAAGTGATGGTCCAAGTAATTGACATCCACCACTTATACTTTTTCTATCTAGTTTGCAGTCAACATAGTCTGAGTTAGAATAACCTATTAATTCAAAATTAGTTGTTCTTGGATACTAAATTCCTACATTTGGTATTCCTTTTAGATATCTAAAAATTCTTTTTACATTAGTTAAATAAGATTCCTTAGCACAAGTTTGATATCTAACAAACACATACTAACTACAAATAAAATATCAAGTCAACTTGCAGTTAAGCATATGAGGCTGCCTATGTGTAACGCCCGCCCTTCCCTTACTCAGAAAGGACGGGGTTACTTAAAACATGCATACATGCATATGGAAATCATGACAGCGGAAGTAATTAAAACTTAAATCATAAAAAAAAACATATCATATTAGCGTATAAACAACATGGCATGTGAGTTATATAATCATGTAACATAATAAACATGTCAACATGCTAGTGTTCATGTATATAACTTGATTCAATATTTACTACTTGCAACATGTCACAAGATATTTTAACTAGAGCATAAAGCATACTAACATGGAACACGAAAACAAAAGTTCATAATAAGTATAAACCATCAAGTATCATCCATCAAAAGCATTATGTAGCAAAATAGGTTCACATGCAAAGACTTAAACATATAAGCATAAAGCAGATCTATTCCACCATGCCACTGCCACACACATCTTTGCCCTTCCTGCTGCTCCCTTTAGTTTAACCATTCTTTTCCCCTTTCTGCAGTACAAGGGAAATTAAACTATAAGCACATAGGCTTAGTAAGATCCTTTCCTACTCACAAAAACCATAAATCATGCATTTAAACATAAAATAGTGACATGTTCATTTAACCAACATCTAGATATAAAATTTGCATGCTAGCATAAAGTAGTGTCATACTCATTTAAGCAAATCATAACATAGCATGTGAGAGCATAAGCATAAAGTAGTAGCATGATCATCTAGGCATCATAGACATATTTTCAAAAAGCATCTTACTAAAGCATAAAGAAAACCATTTAGCATGAAATAAGTATATGCAAGATGTCCTTTTGAAAACATGTATCATGAAATGAGTATATGCAAGATGTCATTTTGAAAAACATATATCATATAAGTACTTAAACATAATCTCAACATGAGGGTCCGGCTTTGTACCACATACATGAATTTATGCGCATCCTAAATAGATCCGAGGTAGCTAATCTAGAACCCATTAGGAACTAGGCCCGTTTCCTTAACCATCGACCTAGGGGCAACTTAGGAGCCCATCCCTTACTAGGCCCGTTTCTTTGACCATCGACCTAGGGGCAGCAACTTAGGAGCCCATCCCCAGTATAAGCCATACAAAAGTCAAATAGCATATCATGTTTCTTATCATATCATGGCATATCATGTTTCTTGTCATATCATGGCATATCATGTTCTTGTCATATCATGACATATCATGTTCTTGTCATATCATGAAGAGTGCTCTTAATCTCAACTTAAGGGAAGCATCTGTTAGGCTTTTCATCATACATAAGCTTTGCATAAGCATAACATGATGGCATAAAGTGCACATAACATATAGCATATCATAGGGAAAACATAACATGATGGTATAAGTGCACATAACATATAGCATATCATAGGGAAAACATAACATGATGGTATAAGTGCACATACATACAGCATATCATAGGGAATCGTAACATGATGGCATAAGTGTACATAATATATAGCATATCATAGAGAATCATTACCATGCATAGTTGGAATTTTTGAACTCTCTACAAGTCTTAATCATGATTTGGTCGAAACATATAGGCATAGTCATAGGATTTTAAGCAACCAAAACAACATGGAATCAATAACCTAATATCTCATAATACTTAGTATAACATGTGAGACCTTTAGGAACCCTAGGTAGCTCCTTAACTTAATTTTCTTGTCTTGGCCGAAACATGTAAGCATAATTTTAGTTTTCTTTTAACAACTTAAAGCATAAAACTTTCAAACTAATATCACACCATACATAGTATAGCAAGTGAGGCTCTTAGTAAGCATAAATAAGTTTCTAACCCTAATGCTCAAGCCTTGGCCGAAACCTATAAGCATGGTTCTAGTTTTTCTTATGCAACCTAAAGCATGAAAACTTTCCACTAACATCATATAGTGAGTTGCATATCATGAGGAATCATAAACAAGCATAGTTTAGGTCTAAAACTTTCTCTAAACCTTTTTATTTCTTTTCGCCGAAACCTAAAGGCAAGACTCTAGGTTTTTAATGCAACATAAGACATGAAAACTTAAACCAACATTATATATGAGATCATACATCATAAGGAAGCATAAGCAAGCATAGTTTAGGTCTAAAACTTTCTCTAAACCCTTTTATTTCTTTTGGCCGAAACCTAAAGGTAAGACTCTAGGTTTTTAATGCAACATGAGACATGAAAACTTAAACCAACATTATATATGAGATCATACATCATAAGGAAGCATAAGAAAGCATAGTTTAGGTCTAAAACTTTCTCTAAACCTTTTTATTTCTTTCAGCCAAAACCTAAAGGTAAGACTCTAGGTTTTTAATGCTACATAAGACATGAAAACTTAAACTAACAATATATATGAGATCATACATCATAAGGAAACATAAGCAAGCTTAGTTTAGGTCTAAAACTTTCTCTAAACCCTTTTATTTCTTTTGGTCGAAACCTAAGGGTAAGACTCTAGGTTTTTAATGCAACATGAGACATGAAAACTTATACCAACAATATATATGAGATCATACATCATAAGGAGATATAAGCAAGCATAGTTTAGGTCTAAAACTTTCTCTAAATCTTTTTATCTTTTCATGGCCGAAACCCTAATGAGCAATATTTCAAGATCTAAGAAACATAAAGCATAAAAACCTTAACCTAACATCATGTAGTGGGTTACAAACCATAAGGAATCATAAACAAGCATAGTTTAGGTTATAAACTTCCTCTAAGCCTATTTATCTTTTCATGGCCGAAACCCTAAGGAGCAATATTTCAAGATCTAAGCAACATAAAGCATAAAAACCTTTAGCAATCATAAATAACCCTTAACCTTATTTTCTTATCTTGGCCGAAACCTACAAGCAAGATCCTAAGTTTCCAAAAATCTTTGAGCATAGAAAACCTAAGAAAGCTACTTGTACTGCAGGTGAGGGGAATACTTACTTCCCTTCGCTTGGGTTACTAAGGAAAAATACCCTTGCTTTGTGAAGTTTTCCTAGGAAGAAGACCCTAGCTTGATTTCGGCAATGAGGAGGAGAGAGCTTAGAATTTCGGTGGAGGAAGGATGAAGGAGGAAGGAGCAACCAAATTCCCTTTCCCTTGCCTTCTCATCCTATTTATTCTAAATGAGAAGAAGAAGAGAAAATGATATTTTCTTCCCTTAGCTCTTTATTCCTATTCATTCTAAATGAAAGGGAGGAGACAAACTAAACTTTTCATTGAAGGGAGAAAAAGGAAAATTAGACTCTTCATTCTAAGTGAAGGGAGCCTTCACCTTCACTAGCCTTAACTACAATCTCCCTTTTCTTTCCAATAGCACACCCCTGCTAGGGCTACTGGTTGTCACATTAACTCATCTATCAAGAGGTTCAAGGTTCAAACCTTGGTCATGCCTCTTTTTGGTTCTATTTTCTTTTATTATTATTATTTTTTCTTTGAAAAATCCACATAAGGCCCATTCTAATCATGCATAAATTATATAAAATTGCTAGAGATCCTATGGGTGTTACATTAATGCCGCTGGCCATAAGGAAGAGGGAAAAGAGAAAAGATGAAGGCCGGCCACCAAGGGAAGGGAAGAATTTTTGGCCACAAGGAAATAGAAGGAGCCAAGGCTTAGGTTTTTCTCCATGAGGCACCCTATACC
>JBBMJZ010000074.1:10177107-10198241 GCA_037833815.1 Zingiber zerumbet
AGTATGACTCATTAGTTTAATACCCCTATAGTTTGCACAATTTTGTACGTCTCCCTTGTTCTTATATAAGGGAACTATAATTATTCTCCATTGATCATGTATTTTTTTTGTTTTCAATATCATGTTAAATAATTTGATAAGACATTTAATACCTTGTTTCCATAAGCACTTCCATACCTCTATCGGAATATCATCTGATCCAACGACTTTTCCATTGTACATCTCATTTAAAGTTTATTTTACTTCTGAAGTTGGAATTCTACGATAAAAAATAAAATTTCTATGCTCATTATACCTACTTAAATTAGCTAAGTTAAGTTGGTCACCTAAACCTTCATTAAAAAGTTGATGAAAATACTTCTTCCACCGCTCTTTTATTTTCCATCGTTTACTAATGCCCTATTTCATTCATCTTTAATATATTTTATTTGGCTAAGATCTCTTGTTTTCCTTTCTCTCACTTTAGCTATTCTATAAATTTCTCTTTCACCTTCTTTTGTATCCAATTTTTGATATAATCATTCAAAAACTTTATTTTTTTCTTTACTCACTACTTTCTTAGCTTCTTTCTTGGCTATTGTATATTTTTTAAAGTTTTCCTCATTCTTACAGATATATAATTCCTTATAAGTTATTCGTTTTTCCTTCACTTTTTCTTGTACTTTCTCATTCCACCACCAAAATTCTTTATTTAGTGATGCATATCCCTTTGACTCACCGAGTATACTCTTAGCTACTATTTTCAACTTTGATATCATCTTATCCCATGTTGTATTATAGTCATCGTATATTTCACCTAATACTTGTACTTCTACCTTCTCCTTAAATATATTTTGTTTACCATCCTTTAACTTCCACCACTTAATTTTAGGAATCATATATATTTTCTTTCTATTGATACTATGTTTGGGCGTATATCCAAGACTACTAACATATGTTGGATAGTTAAGCTTTCTCCAGGGATGATATTGCAATCTTTACAAATCTTTCTATCCTTCTTCCTAACCATAAGAAAGTTAATTTGCGATTTATTATTCTCACTTTTGAATGTGACTAAGTGTTCTTCTTTTTTCTTAAAAAACGTATTAGCTAATATAAGGTCATATGTTATCGCAAAATCTAATATAGTTTTCCCTTCCTCATTTCTCGTTCCAAACCCATAACTCTCATGTACTTTCTCATACTCCTCATTTTTCACTCTGACATGCCCATTTAGATCACCTCCCATTAAAAGGGGCAGAGCAAGACGAAAAACCTCATCGACCAACAACATATGATTAAACAAAAACCTCATCGAAATCACTTTGTCGTTTGCAAACACTATGAGAAAATGTCAAGAAGGTCATTGTCGAAAAGATGAAGAATGGGGCAGAGCAGGACGCACACAAGGTGGAAGAGGTCGGGCAGTTCACCTTCGACTCTTCATCGGTGTTTGTTCCGAGGACGTTCGTAACGCTGGTCAATCTATAGGCTCTTGTCATCGACTCGCTGCGAATTCTCCTAAGCGTCGACACTGGATTGATAGGGCCGGGGATGAGGGACCAGAGCCGGCCCATGTTGTTTAAAGGTCGTGGGCGAAATTATAAATTATACCCCAACTTTAAAGAAAAAAATCTCTATCTAACCAGGGAAATCTTATGAAAAGCATATATGATGTACGATACGATACTCTATGTAAGTATAAGTTAGCTTGCCTTTAAATAAAATGATTGGAATACAAGAACACCTACGAAGGATATGCAAATTCAAATCGAAAGAATAAATAAAGAACATAAACCATCATCAAATCAAGTCAAATATATGAATCTTAAACATTGTATCAGCCAAACTAATTCTTGATTTGATACTCAAGTAACTAAATTGCCAACATAAATTGAATCATCAAATCAAGCTAAAATCTATGAATCGAAAACATTGCATACCCAACATATCTTTTAGATATACCTCTTGCTCTTTAGATCTTCCACTGAATCCTTGACTATTTGTTCCATGGAGATGAACTAGGGTTGTATATAAACCAAGCGTTCATGAACAAGCTTGGTGTTCGATTTGGTAAGAGTTTATTTATATTCGTTCAATATACACAAGATTAATTAAACAAACAAGCTTAACACATATATATTCAGCTCGTTAACGTTCATGAACTACGTTTGTGAACAACGTTCATGAACTATGTTTGTGAACAACGTTCACAAACCATATTCATTAATAAAACTCTTTTCAATATGTTAAATAAACAATAAAATAAATAAATATAAATTATCAAACTCAATAACTAATCAAACAACTAAAAATTTCAAACAATCAAACAAGCTTGAATTGAAAGCTCTATAACATTTAAATGAACCAAGCTAAGTCAAGTTTGAACCAAGCTCAAGCCAAACTTGAATTGAGAGTTCGATAATATCTAAATGAACCAAGTTCAAGCCAAGCTTCAAACAAGTCTAAGTTCATAAAAAATAAATTAAGTCAAATTTGAATACTCATTTCAAAAACTGAGTTATTTTAAGCTTGGCTCGACTTGACTTGGTGATCTTATTAAATAAATTTAAACATCCTAAAATTTAGTTGACTCGATTCGACCCATTTACCTTTCTAGTTCGGGGGGACTGGAATGCAGTTGTTTTTTTCCTACTTCTGATGATTACGTCACTGAGACCAGGGATAAAAAGACATAAACATATGATTTGATAATTTTAAAAATGGGTAAATGATCAGGGTAATACTCAATTTTACGTATGTCGTTTGACAAGTTACCGAATTTAATTAGATCGCAGCGAACCGGTTTTGATCGGCCGGTTTGTTCCGTCTCTCCTGAAACTGTCGCCGTTTCATTTTTTCGTTCCTCCTCATTCTCCCGCCGCCTCGTTTGCTGGCCCTCTCTCGCCCTAATCCTTCGCTTCCGCAGGTGTAGCTCACTCGTCGTCTCCATTTTGGCGACCGCCCTTTTTCCCTCCGTCGCTCCCTCTTCACCGAGCTGAGCGGGCGTCGTGCATTCGTCGCGTACAGAAGCGACGAACTTTAGGGTATGTGGTCTATCTTTTAATTCCGGCTCTAGTTTCGCCTCCTAGGGTTCTTAATTGGTTATTTCTGCCAATTTCGTGTTGGATGCCCAATTTTCGCTCATCTCTTTGCTTCTCTTCACTGTCAAATGCAAGCTCTTAGTGTCCAATTAATAACAAAACAATGAGACTCATGCATTCTTGATGTGACTTGTTCTTAGAACAGGTAGAACTCTTTCCGGATGAGCATTTTGGTAGGTAAGTAGATCTCCAGATGATTGAGCGAGTCAAGATTTCTTCTTTTTGGCATCACATTAGGAGAGCTGCAATTTTATAGTGCATAAATATTAGTTCTAAATTTAACAAAGTAAGAAAACTAGTTCTATCTCTGCCTTTCTGTAACTGATGCACAGAACATTTTAGTGTTGTGGGAATGCACCATTCTCTCCATTTTCCCCGCTTCTTGGTACTCATGAATTGTAAGGTCTAGCAACTGCAAAAAAAATTTGGAGCTGGCGTAACAATGATGAGTATGATCACTTGTGGTGCCAGCTAACTGATTACTTATGCTCTATTTGTTTTGTTTAAATGTATTCATACAAAGTGCTAACCATGCCTTGATGTTCAATAAAGTTAGTGATGATAAACCAAAACAATCAATCTCTGACAGTCGACTACCATCAGATGACTTGTTTCTGATGGTTGGTGTATTTCCATTTTTCTTCTGCAACCCCTTAAGCTCTGGGGCATATTGATTCAACACCCTTTCATCTTGTCTGGTCAATTTTCCTAGTTTTGGTTGGTGGAGTTGCGATAATTAGTGAGGTTTCTGTAGACATAATCTTCGATGTAGACATGTAGTAGCAGTCTTTTGAGTACACAGATGATTCAGTTGAAATCATGTTGATACAAATCTATGGGCAGAGTTTATTCGTTAGCCTATGTTGCTTTGCCTGTCTTCCGCAATTTTAATAGAGCAGGTTTAGTGATTTTTGGAGAAGTATTCTTCTTCATGGATAATCAATTGCATAATATTTGGTTTCGCTAGCATTAACAAGAAAGTCATTGTCTTTAGAAACCCAAACAGCATTTCATTAGATGAGCACTTCGTGCGTCCCATTTCATGTATGATTAATATAATGATACTTTCTATGATCAAGATGATCATTCTGATGCATTGGCTATAACATTGCATCGAGATTACACAGTATTTAACCTTAATTAACTAATTGGCAGGATGGCGGGCAGCTCAAGCAACAACTCCAGCAAGCCTCTGCCAACTTAAGTCCTGTTAGCTTCTCTTGATCACGGCAGCAAGCTCCTACTTGAATTGCAGGGGACTGGAGAAGGTCTGGCCAAATGCCCAGTTGGAAGGAACTATGTTAGGGAACACCAATGTCTGTCCATCACTGGTGGTGACCTTGAAGGAGAGAGACTGACGGGTGAGGTAGCTGTTAGATTGCCAATTCACGCCCCAATTCCTCGACATTGAGAGCCAGTCAGTTTGGGACCCTTTCACTGATATGGCCTGTATTGATCCAGCGGCGCCAACATTGGTCACTAGAACAAGCTGAAAATAGTCGTGCCCATTGATGGTGAACCTTACTCCGCCGTGCTTCTTGCATGGTACCCTATAAAGGTAATTAGTTCTGAATGAGCTTTCAATTTGAGGCAAAGAATATAAATGCATAGATTGATCTCTTTGTTAACAACGTAAACCTGTGGCTAACCTTTGGAACAAGACCGGCACAATCCCTGCACGATAGATGCCAATCTTCTCCCACGCTGGTTGGGCCATGTCAAAGTGCTGGCGTGGGGGGTTACACCACCCCCCATTATTGTTGGGGAGTGCATAATTTGGGGGGCAGAAGTTGGTGGCCGTCACTGTCACCGACACACCTTTCTTGCACCATTGCTTATCTGAATTGTAGTCGCAAATGATCTTATAGCATTGCCCGCATGATGCCCCATCATTGAACAACGCAGTACTTAGTGCTGCTGTCCTGGTGCCATAGCCAGTCGAGTACAAATCACCATACCCACAAGCACCCCCTATAACCATGAAAACAAAAATTATCAACCTAAAATCCATTCTTGCCTATACCAAACAACATAACAACAACAACAACAATAGCAAGTCTTGAGTAGTAACTTCTTGATGTAGTGCGACGAGGATACAAATGCATCTACTTACCCATAGTTCCAGAGGCATCACTACCACCATAAAACGTAGCAGATCCCTTCGTCCAGCCTGAGGGTGAGAAACCTTCAGCTATGCTGTACATGTAGCAAATGGTGATGAAAACCAAGATCAACTCAATGTGGATACCCATTTGCATTAGCTTGGTATTGGAATGGTTTGCTACAATCTTTTTGAGGTTGTTTATATAGGAGGAGAAGTCACCAAGCTAAAGCTTGGACATGTGAGAGTAGAAGGCAAGGTCCATGACTTGCGGGTGTCGAATAGTCATCTTCCTGACTGCTACAACTAATAAACAGAACTTGCCAAGACTTTTAGATCTCATCAGTTTGCATGTTATCTTCCTCTGCCTTTTTTTTTAATGTATGTGAACAAATTAATGTTCATGTGACCTTTTGCTGCTCAGATTCATCAGCAAGATGAACTTCTTTAGTGAGAGGCATCACATGGTCACATGCTGATAACAGGTTTCAGCACATGGATCATGAAACCAGTGGCACTAAAAATAAAAGCGGATACAAATATTTTTTTGTTTGGCTTGGATTTGTTTCATTCAAAGTATGAAGCATATACTTCCTAGCCAAATAAAAAACCATCACAGGCTACGAGTGGTATATTCATTCCAGTTTTGTTTAGTTTTTCTTTCTTTGTTTTTTTTTTAAAATAGAATATCTTAATCTGTGTCTGTGATTGATGAATGGCAGATCGGTCCACCATTGGGGAAAGGTAAAATAAGATTAAATGTCTTCAAAATGTATATTTTATTCATTATTCCACTGTTTGAATTATTACAATTAATTAACTCTTGTTGCTGTACTTTCTTCCTTTGACAGAGAAATATGCTCCTGTGCTCTCACCTAGATCTGAAGGTGAGTGCAATTTAATTAAGGCTGTACGGTTAAAGAATAAACTTAATAATCATAGAGGATTGAGCCTGATGATATAAGAGAATCTATATAGTCAATCTCATTTATGAAATAAAAGCTTAATTATTATTGTTGTATCATTTGTGAACTTAATTTTTGAGTAGGGGGGTTTTCACCATGAAACTTACACACACAAAAGCTATTCATGGTAGTGTTCCTAATTCTGACTTGCCATGCTTTAGATTGGATTTAGATAAACTGTAGTCTTCCTCCTATCTTTCGATTATTTTTCACGAGTTTAAGCACGACATGCAGTTAGTCGTTTATCATATCACAAGCATTGAAAATGCTTATCGAGTTACTATGCCCTTATCATGTCACCATAAGATGTGTGATCTACTTAGCTACTCTTATTTTAGTTTTCAAAAACTAAATTCAATTAGTAATGAATGTTCCTCCATAATCATAAGAAAGATTCTAGCACATGAGTTGACCTACTAGGGATGATTCATGGACCATGTTTTAAATATGTGATAATAATAATTATATATTTATGTTAGTTCAGGATAGTTGGTTGCTCATGTGGGCATTAATTGCAACTAATGTCTAGTCTACTATGAAGTTGACTAAACGTTTGTCCTTTATCACAACGATAAAAAAAAAACTTAATTTGGGCATTTTGGAAGAAAGGGTTCTTTTTATCCTGTAGCTTGTAGTTGAAGATTTATAGGTTCCAAGTCAAAGATAAAAAAATGAAAGAATCAATCTTAAAGGAACCTGATTAATTGCCATGTTGACTTTGGGACCAGAGAGTTGACTTCTCATTTCCATGGCCCATCGAGATATATAGCTTTGACTTTGTGATAAAATTACTTTCGATCGAAGAGTGCATGTTCGGATGAATATTTCCATTCCTTAAAGGTGCAAGAGGGGATGATTGGAAATGATGGCTTGAGATTTTATTTGAGAATCAAGAGGAAGAAATGTTGAATCAATCTTTGATGCAATATTTTATGTTAAACCCGTTTATTAAGATATAACAAATGCAAAAGAGATAGATGATGCCTCTAATTTCATAATTGGAGACAATCTAATAGATTTGCTGATAGATTAGAACATAAAAAGGATAATTCGGTACAATTCTGACCAATACAGTCTTGGATGCAATTTACAAGTGGCTGCTTCTGCGATTCCAACCCGTGATTTCAATAAATCATGTGGTAACAATTTTACCATTGTATTAAGGTTCTCTTTCATATTTTCCGCTTCTTTGCTGCTTCTTGTAGCGCAGCTCGGATAAGTCTTTGGGCACTTCCCTGAAGGATTTTATGAGAAAGGAATTTACTCAACATAGTTGCAAGAACTAAGTAATTGAAAGAATTGCACTTGAGCATCTAAATAAACACTATGGAACATATTGACAAGTCAATCTAACAAACCAAACTCTAAATAGATGAACACCTAGCAACATCTGCCAGAGTAGATTAATATCCTGGTTTCAATACTCAGATTCAGTGACTTGCTGTAAGTACTCTTTCAAGGTTTACAAGTCTTCTATCAAGTCATATCATACAATTTGAAGCTAAGTGTATAGTTCCTAAAAGGAAAAGGGTACAGAAAAGCAAAAAAAAAATACACAATTATTAAAAGTTCCATGAATTTTACAAACATTTATTAAATTTGTGTTTGAACTGTCTTCCTCATTAATTAAGACCAACAGTCCTAGTTGTCGGAACTGAAATTAAACCAGAAAAGCTCCAGGTCACTGGTTCATTGGTTGAACGCTTGGTCAATTAGGCGAATAGCATATCGAACCGAAAAACAACTAGGCCAATATAACTAAAAACCAGAAACTGAGAGTTATCTTAATGCTCACGAAGCAAATTTGGTGGCTGCACTTGGATGGTTGTGCTCTGTATCGAAGAAGGCAGCTTCAAATCAATCAATCCCCAACTGCAGGCCATGACTACAATGTGAGAATGGGACGACTGCAGTGATGGGAGAACGAGACAGGAGATCATTGCTTCGTGGGTGTGTGTGTGTGTTTATTGGTGCAGATCACGGCATAAGCTGATGTCGATGTGGCTTCTTTGTTGTGAGAGCAAGAGGTGACAGATGAGAGGAAGAGAAGAGTTTGTAGCCTATAGCATTAGGACATCACACTCATGGATGATTGCATAAGAATGAGAGATTAGAGTCCTAGAATGAGCGAATGGCCAGGCTTTAGCTTCGAGCATTCTCGTTGGTGCAATGGTGCCAGTGGATGATAGTGTGCAAGATTGACTGATGACAGATAGGAGAGTGAGAAATTGAGGGAGAATAGTTGAGAGACAAGAGATTGGATCATTAGGAACTATATGTTATGAAAAAACTAGGCCAGTTTTTATTAATCAGTCCATTTTACTGGTTTGACAAAAAACGGATCAGTCCAACTAGTTTTTGTTAGGTCAAATGTGCTTCCTATCTGATCAAACAATCAGACAGGGTCGAGACCCAGGTCCTGATTTTTCCAGTCGGACAGGCCCAGCCAGTCCAAGATTGATAACAATGTCACCAATATCAAACCAAAGCCTAAATCTAGCAGAAGACAACACAAATGGTTTTTATACATGCAGTTTCTTATGAAATTTGGAGTATTGATCTCCACCTAGGAAATAATAGGGATGATGAAATGCTGGAAACTGTGATACTACTGTAATCTACAACATCAGTAGTGAGGAAAATGAGTTAAACTCACAGCGCGACACGGTTGTTTTGAACAATATCAACAGCTTCTTGATTGCTAAGATGCCCCCAGAGCCCATCAGATGCAAATATAAGAAATTGATCTTGAGGTTGCCGTGGTTGCATAGTAATTGATGGCTCTGCACTAAGAATCGGATTCCTACGAACTATTAATTTTCTTTAAGAAAGAATTTCTTGATGGCTGTGCAATTGTCGACCTAAAACATGATGAATTAATTTTCTTTAAGAAGAAAGAATCTTTAAGCCCACTATTCGTACGTAAAAAAACAGCATGAGCCTATAGCAACAATCTGAGGCTACACAGGCCATTGTTTGGTCACCAAGGAGATAAAACCCTCTTCTGTTGATCGGTATGCTTTTCTTATTACATCAGTCGACATGGACTGTTGCAAATCCTGTCAAAGCACAAAACTCTATGAATGGCCTAAAGGAACTGCATGTATCAACATGTTATTGTTAGTGAAGAGGTGTGCATTCTAAGAAATACAAATCCCATAAAAAAACGAAATGTCAAAGCAACCTCATAATATTAATGTCTACGATCAATATTTACAAAAAGATTGCATCATATGCATATGCAGATATTAATGACAGGGCAAGTTAAGTTTTTGAAACACAAGCGTGTTCTTGACTTGAGTGCCATAACCTTCACGCCATAGGATCAACTCACTCTTCAAATTCTGAAAGAGATGTTCATTGACACAACGAGAAGTTTCTCGACCACCATGCCCATCATAAACACCAACAAAAGTTCCGTATGGGCCAAATTCAGTGTGCCAAGAGGTCCTGACTCGACCTGGCTTGGATCCTCCAGCAAGTTATTTGCTTGTACAACGGCCATGGAGAACTCGCCACACACACATGCTCCCCAGTGTCTTTTGTACCATAGAAGTCCATCCTGTCGACCAACCGAATTAGAATCTGCGTGGGCGTATTTGTTCGAAGATGGCTAAGGCAAGCAGGCCTTCAATAGGTTTATCAATTTCGTTAACATTCCCATCTCATCTATGCCTGCATTTGTGATTTTAATCTGATATCAGAAACCGAATGCGCAGCCTCTCCTGTGAGACTAATTTCCTTTTTCCTTTTTTTTTTTTAAAAAAAGACCAAATAGAGCATGCCAGTTTGATTACGAAGCATTAGCTGAAGTAGGTAAAGATAATGAGAACACGAGGACCATCGAAAACTCAACTTTCCTTCCAGAATTCACAGAACTAAACACAGGATTCAATTATTTGAAGAACGAAGCTAGAGGTCGATGATAGAACTCGTAAAATTTAAGTCCTATGAATCTATGAACCATATACGAATTTGTATATAAGAAATACAAGAATATATGAATATAGATCTAATTTTAATAATTAATCATGACACAACAATATAAAGAATAACCAAATACAAAGGAACCTGATTGAAGAGATATCCTTATTTTTTACGTCGTCCAAAAATAAATCCTAAGAAGCGAAGCAGAAGCAAAAGGAAGGTCTAATGGGGAACCATGAGTTGTGTCAAGATGATGCTCTAAACCCTTGGGAACCAACTCTATATATAGTACACATCTATTATTAGCTTATAGATGATAATAGAGTCCCCAGGGCGTAGCACAGATGGGGAGTGCATGGTTCTGTGGCTGAAAGGTTCAGGGATCGATTCTCGGGGTGTCACTGCCTGGGGTTAATGTTTCCGCCATGCACTTTCTATCTGTGTACCTGCATTTACTTCTCTCTATATCCGTGGGACCGGCTCTAGGGGGGCCGCTGATGTGGCGGTTCCACATTTTTTCATAGATGATAATATATGCGAGATTATAAGTGCTGCACATACAATGTTTATATCCAACAATTGAAACTCAAAAAGTCTAAGTTAGATCACTTTAATGAATTCGATTTATATTCATATGTTCAACTTACAATTAAGCCCACTAATTAGAGATAATAACTAGCAATCTTCTACTTGCGCTACTTGTGAGTTGTATATGAAATATAAGTAAAACTTTAGTTGATATCAAACTTTATGGGTACAGAATACCCTTATAAACAATTTGGTCCATTAACTTTATTGGTATAGGATTAAAGAGGTCATAGGTATTGTATATGATTGTAACAAACCTCAATAGTAATTATAATACTAATGTTATTAATGATATAAATCAAGATGTAGATGTGTAGAGTGAAAATTATATGAAATGTGATAAGTATATGTCATTAATGACATTGATAACACTTCCAGTTGACGATAATGAACCTCAATCCAACGAGGAAGTATTGGGATGTAGAGTTAGAGAAAAATGAAAAGTTACAATGGTTGAACAGATGGAGTTAATGAATCATAATCATGTTTGGGACTTAGTCAATTTTCCTCCGGGCTGAAAGGCTATTGAGAACAAGTATATTCTTAAAATAAAGAGAAAAGTTGATAGATCAATTAACAGATACAAAGCTTGTTAGTTGTAAAAGGATATACCCAAATGGAGGGTATTGACTTTTAAGAGACATTTTCTCCCGTAGTAAAATTTGTATCAATACGAGTTATTTTGGCCTTTGTGGCACATTATGACTTAGAATTACATCAAATAAATATAAAAACTGCTTTCCTTAATGGTGAGTTTGACGAGGAAATCTATATGGCTCAGCCAGAAGATTTCATTGCTGAAGGCCAAGAGGAGAAAGTATGTAGACTTAAAATTTTTTTATATGGGCTAAAGCAAGTGTCAAGACAATATAACATAAGATTTAACGAAGTCGTTTCATCTTATAATTTCGAAATGATCAATGAGAATAATTGTGTTTTCTTAAAAAGAAAAAATAAAATAAAATATGTCATTTTATCATTATATGTTGATGATATGCTGATAGTTGGAAATGACATTAGTATGTGAATGAAGTCAAGAAGTGACTGTTGGAGCAATCCCAATGGTCCGTGCGACCATGTGTTTTGGTGTTTGGGCAAAGGGTTTAAGTTAAGTTCACTCTTGTATTTGATATATGTATATGAGTGTGTAGGTTTACATGATACACATATGACTCAGATTGATGGCTTCGGGTCCGATGAAGGATGGAGCATCCAAGGAACTGTGGACAAGACAGTAAGGACAAAGGTGGAGGGAAGTGACTTCGAGGTATACGCGAATGATAACATTAGAACGAGCCACGGGTTTGGATGCATCAGAGGAACGAGAGCCAAAGGAAGTAGGCTTGAAGGCAAGAGGTCAAGGCTACAAAGAAGTGTCAAGTGAGTCGTGAGGGTGAGGGTTCGAGTGCTGAGAGATTGTACTCGGGGTACTAGTCAACTGGTACTTTCATGAGTTGACTGGTACTTTCAAGTGAGTCACGGATTGGTACTATCCAATCGACTGGATAGTCGACTGGGAGTGAACAGAATGTTTCTGTTTGCTTGGCCAGTGTAGAGCATTCGACTGATACTTTTATCAGTCGACTAGTATCGAGTCGTTGGGTTGTAACGGTCGAAATTCTACAGAGAGCAATAGACTGGTAAGTGGGGTTGTCCAACCCATGGCCTATATAACCAAGGCTTGGAAGCTTGGTTAAGGTCGACGAAATTAGTAGCGGTTAATCCTAATTAGTAGTCCACAAGTGCTCAAGAGTTCTTTATGTTTCAAGACCGAGTTGTGGTGAAGTTTCTCCACCCACAAGGAAACTTGAGATAGCCTGAGTTTGCCAGGGGCTAATCCACCAAAAGATTGAGGGAGCATCCATCTTACGGACAACCTTAGAGTTGGAGCAAATTATCTCCAAACCACGTAAACGAGCTTGTTAGCGGTTTACTCTTTCCTTTATTTTTAGCTAGTTTGTATTTTCACTGCGCAAACTAACATCGTAGGGAGAAGCAATCAATTTTGGGGGCAACGTCTATTCAACCCCCTTCTAGCCGGCCACAAGATCCCCAATAGTGGTTGCCATCACAATTTGATACAACGGATATAGGAGAAGGTGAGTACATCTTAGGAGTGAAGATCATTAGAGATGGTTCTAAAAGACTTTTGAGTCTGTTATAAGAGTCTTATATAAATAACATATTATATCATTTCAGCATGTCTAATTACAACGTAAAATATACACCTATTGTGAATGATATTGTTTTGAGTAAGAGTATATGTCCCAAAACTCAGAGGAAATAACTAAAATGAATAAAAAATCATATGTCAATGTTATTGGTAGTTTGATCTACACTATATTGTGTACATGTCCTGATATCAGCTATGTTATTAGCTTAGTCAGTCGTTTCTAGTCAAACCCAGGACCGAGACACTGAAGACTATAAAAAGGATATTCAGATATCTGAAGGTGACAATAGATTATTGTTTATGTTTCCAAGGATCAGATATGAGTTTGAAAGGTTATTCAGATTCAGATTAGGCTGGGAACCTGGATGATAGCAAATCCACATCAGGCTATGAGTTCTTGTTGAATTGTGGTGTCATCTCATGGAACAGCAAGAAACAAGCTTGTGTAGCTTTGTCAACTATGGAAGCTGAATATATGACATGTTCAGTGGCTATGTAAGAAGTAGTCTGGTTGAGAAGATTCCTGATGTATCTGAAGATCTGTCCTATAACTGTCTACTGTAATAGTCAAGCTGCAATAGTGTTTTCCAAAGTTCCTAAATACCATAGCAAAGGCAAGCATATAACTATAAAATATAACTTTGCAAGGGATATTATGGCTAAAAGAAAAATAATTCTTGAGTATATCCCTGCACATGTTATGCTTGCAGATCCTTTTACTAAGCCAATGACTAGAGAGTCATTTAAAGAACATATAAAGTTTTTGGGATTTCGTAGAATGTAATAATATTGTAATAATAATTGGATATTGTGATTTGATTGTGTGATTTGGCATAATTTATTCAGTGTATATAATTTTGTTAAGATCTCGGTGAGTATGTTGGGAGGTTGAGATTGGTCCACTCATATGGACAATTATCTATATTGGATGAGTACAAATAGAAGTAAGACCGTTGCTTATGGGACAGCTTACGTAGCTGTGAATAAAGATATATCCATAAGTTAAAGTCGCCTTGATAATTATGTCAAGTTGAGATCATTTATGTATTAATAATGATCGAAGTAAATAAACTCACTATTTATTGAACCTATTGAAAGTCATATTAGAATTCATATGTTGAATTTAAGGTTAGATATTAGATATGTCTAGATCAAAATTTGTACGATATTAAATTTGAGGAAAATATGCGCTCTTTTTAGTAAAGAGAATAACATCGAAGTATGTGATTCATACCACATGTGTTATTGCCACAATAAAGGTAGTAGGAGAATGGATCATTGTTTCTCTACATGTGAAACCTTTGAGATTATAAGTTAATCTTAGTTTTTGCCCTTAATAACTATTTAGTTGTTTACTTAAAGTTTTAATCAGTGTTTACTACTTTAGCATATATCCTATGACTATAGATGATTCGTTCTATGGAGCATAACTTGGAAAGCAACTGATTAGGATGAATAAATTCTAGCTAAAAAGGAAGATTAAATAGATTTACATCTTTTGATGTTATTTACTAGTCGATCCATTTCTGTTATGTATAGAAATGATTGTGAATATTTGAATATGGAATATGCTCTTAACATAATAATCATGATAAGGGATTGGAGATGTTCATATGGATGTAAATGAAGATTATTTAATCTAGATAAATAGTAAGACATGGATATCTTCAAGATAATTGTTGTGTACCACTGGAAGATTTGATGTTTTCTAGATAAAGGTTATATGCACCAGGACAGAGAGTCTATGTGTCATTATGAGAAAATCTCTGATTTATTTGGAAGAGTGGCTAAATAAAGTGTAATAACTTTATTAACATTGATTATTCAAAGAGCGACTATGTAAGGTGTAACAATCTTCTTAGCATCTATCCCTTAATGTGCTTCTTGTCGCATGAATAATTTTCTATAAGTATGGATTGGATGTTTTGATATGGTCTTTGTGACTAAACTCTTATATAGTCTATATGACTAATTTAGTCTTTGTAACTAACTGGTCTTAGTGACTTACCTGGATGAACTAGTCTTAATGACTTACCTTGGACAAGTGGGAGGTAGGAAATGGGAACGTGGACTTGCCCATGTTGCCTACTTTCTTAAGAGAAAAATTCCCTTTTACCCTTGGGATAATTCCCATTATAAAGGGTGCATCCAAGGGTGGTTCACGTAGGTGTGGAAGAACAAGAGAAAATAGAACAACCGAGGTTGCGGGATTTGGTTTGTGAAATTTCATAGAGCTTTTCGATTTTGTAATTGATCTTCCGACAGTAAGTCCAAAGATCACATTCTACTGTTGCCTATCGTCGATTATAGATCTGCTGGAGATCATTGTAAGTGTTTACTATTTACCATTTTAATTCGCATCATTTAACATTCAATATTACTAAATTTCAATTTATAAACTCTTCACTACTGAATTGAAAATCATACATCATACAAAAACCAAGTGCATCCACCGCTAATAATCATACATCATTCAAAAATCATACATGAATAGTAAATCAGGACATGGACGTACACTAAAACCTGCAAAAACTATATTACAAAGTTGGCACACATTATTCACATCCATTGCTAATACAAATGCAGCCTCCTCAATGAAACGACGCTTACCAAGATCATCAAGAATAAAACTCTCAGTTGGCAAGGAAGAATCACCCATCAAAGATCAGAAAAATGTGAAATGAAAATAGAAAAATCAAATTTTATTTCATCATTGCAACAACAAATATGATGCAATCAAAAGCATGGTAGTAAACATGATCAACCCAATTTATTTCAATTAACATAAGAGATAATTTAAAGCAATCAGGAATTTCCTTCGATAACAAACTATATGTTGGCAGTATTGTGAACAAATTATGATTCAGAAACATGAAGTTAATGTACATTTAATTAAATATCAAATATAATTCTCTAACTAAAAGGAATTCGGCGCGCGTTCTATTAAATTTTTAAAGTCTTCAATGATAACTTCTATGCTCACATTTCTAGTAATTTCTCTCTCAATATATACCATTAACGCGTCTAAGAGAAAAACATCCTCCATTTTGCTTTGAAACCTTATTTTCATAATATGTTGGTGCAGAAAATATCCAACGATCGAACCTATGTTTTGATTATGTTAAAGGTTCTAATGTGTTTGAATGAGTTTTGCAGGAAAGTCCTAAGTGTACTTAAGCAAAAGTCCTAGCTATGGTTAGGCAAGGTAAAACCCCTAGGGGGTGGTAACCTTGGGTCATAGGGGGTGGTAACCATATGCGGAAAGTCTTAGTAGGTCGGAGCTTTGGGCAAAAATCCTAGGGGTGGTAACACTAGGTTAAAATCCTGGTGTCGCAAACTGGGTAGAAGTCTGGACGTGTCGTGGACCGGACATCCAGCATGAAGACCAGAAGCATCGGATGCTGAGCAAAAGTCCAGTCGGCCTGGAGGATTGAACTGGCAAAAGGTAAACTCTCCTGAGTGGAGTAGGTGAGGGCGCGTTCCCCGGAAGAGGGAACAGTAGACGTCGGTTCGACCTAGGGTTTTCGGTCAGAAATCCAAAGTCAGAACCGAACAGCCCGAAGGCTGTCAAGAATTTCATTTATGTTTATTATGTGTGCTAACTTTGTCTTGCAGGGTATGTGGTTGTTTTGGGACTAACATGTCTTGTAGGTACAAAAGGAACGAGTTAAGACTTGGATGAATAGTATCCGAGGCGCCTCCATGGAGCTTGGAGGCGCCTCGGGTGCAAAGGGGTAAGTTGGCTGCGAAGTGGAGTTGGAGGCGCCTCGAGGGAACCTAAGGCGCCTTGGACCGCTGCTTGGAGGAGCCTTGGACTGGCATGGAGGCGCCTTCAAGAGGATCAACGACGAAGATTTCAACCCTCATCCACGCGGCTGACTTGGCAACATGGAGGCGCCTTAGAAGGAGTTTGAGGCACCTTCAATGACCTTTATAAGGGGTATTGAACATCAGCTTCAAAGCAACAATTCTCAAGTGATCCTACTGCAACGTGCTGTTAACGAGACGCTCTGACTAAGCTACGACAAGTCCCCGACAACCCAAAACTTTACTTTCTCTAATTTTGTTGTTGGTATAACTCTTTATTTCAGTTTTGTAATCTATATTTGTACTTTGTGATCTGATAGTGAATTGCCCAATGTAATCATTCAACGAGCGAGGGCCTTGGAGTAGGAGTCTCCCTTGGCTCCAAACCAAGTAAAAATACTTGGGTTTTTGTGTGCTTGCTTTACTTAATTCCACTGTGTTATTCGTCAAGTTTTTCGAATCCAAAACGCGTGAAAGTCATGAGCGCTATTCACCCCCCCCTCTAGCGCGTCTCGATCCAACAATTGGTATCAGAGTGGGGTAGCTTTGATTTGGTGCAACCACCAATCAAACACTTTTTCATGGTGTTTTTAAGTTTTTTCAGAGTCGATCGGAATCACTATTCTTGCCATTTTCCGATCTAGTTTTTCGTAATCGTATTCTTGTCTCGAAGTTGGTGCAACACCACTCGAGATCATAAATTTATTTTTTTAAACTACACTGCTAATCCATGATCAAGTCCTGGGACACATTTTTGTTCATTTTTTTGTGTGCTAGATCTTCAATGGTCCTCCAAGAAGGCTATAGCGTAGCTTGCCCACCGATCTTCTCCAGAGATGATTTCGGATACTAGAAGGGCCAGATGGAGGCGTATCTCTAGACTCACTTTGAAGTCTGGATGATTGTCAAAACTGGGCTCCAACTACCAATTGACGGCGCCGGCAAGCCACTACCATACGAGGACTAGGACGCGACACTTATCAAAAAGGTAGAAACAAACGCTAAGGCTACCTGCACCCTCTAATGCGGACTGACGAAGGAGGAATTGAATCGCGTCAACCCATTCTCGAGTGCCAAAGAGCTGTGGGAGAAGCTAATCGAGCTTCATGAAGGAACGTCCGATACTAAGGTAAGTAAGAGAGATTTAATTCTAAATAAACTGCATAATATAAAATTACAAGAAGGTGAAACGTTGAGCCAATTGCACACCCGCATTCAAGATCTCCTCAACGGTCTACACGCAATCGGACAAAAGGTAGACAATAGAGATATAATCAGGTATTCTTTAAACGTTTTTCCAAGGAATACCTTATGGGCATCCATGGTAGATGCCTACAAGGTTTCTAAGGACCTTTCTTCGATTAAGTTAGATGAATTATTTGCAGAATTTGAACTACATGAATAGATTAACTCACATCCGGCTGAGAAAGGTTTGTCTTTGGTTGTAGGTACAGGTAGAGTGCGTGAATCAAAATCAAAGCGCAGAACTGAACCGGAGTCAGAAGAAGAACCGGATTCGAACGACGACGACGATAAACTCATGACTGAACTTGTCAACTTGGTGAAGAAGCTCTACAGAAAGAGGAAGGGCTTCAACAAGAAAGATGTTAGAAAGGTGATCCAGTCCAAGGAGGCCCAACTAAACTCAAAGGTAAAATTCGAGGTGACATGCTATGGATGCAACTAAAAGGGACACATCAAGGCCAACTAGACAAACCAGAAAGATGCGAAGAAGCCAAGAAGCAAGAAGGCCCTGAAGGTGACTTGGGATGAGTCTTCTTCAGAGGAGTCCGACGACGAAGAACTCGAGTAGACGAGTTTTCTCGCAATGATGGTCTAGGATCAAATCAGTGAATCCGGAAGCGAGGACGAATCGGAAGTTGAGTCCGAGAGAAGCCATGGATCCATATTCATTTTCGAAGGGCCAACACCCTCTGTAAGTACGCGTCGTTTATATAATTTAATTAATTATTTAATGCATAAATTAGCAAAGTCCAACATTCGGATCAAGTAGCTTCTAAAAGAGGTAACACCCCTTAAAGAAGTGACTAATACCGAATCCTTGGCTCTGAAACCTCAACTCAAGTCCAAAAACTTGAGGAAGAGAATTCCAGCCTGAAAAGTCAAGTCAAGAATTTGAAAACTGCATTGGAACGGTTTACACTGGTTTCCAAGAATCTTGACTTGATTCTTGGAAAATAGAAAGTCGTATACAATCGATCTGGACTAGGATTTAAAACTAAAAAGAAATATTGGTCCTATTTATCACTTATTAACCGGCCGAATAGAAAGATAGTCCAAGCATGGGTACCTAAGTCCAACTTGGTCAATCAAGTTGGACTTGGTCAATATTGGGTTCCCAAGGATCAAGTACATTACCTTGATAAATCATATCGAGGCTATGATCCAGGGGGAGCTAATAGAAAAATTATCTTAATAAATAAATAAACTAGCTTGATGATTGTCTTTTTTTTGGTTTTCTTTTATACCAATTTAGATTTAGGTTAGATAAGGACATAGGTTTGATTTACACTGTAGTTAAACCTAGGAGTTACTGTGAGAAGTTTAAATGTTTAATTTCTTTGAAAGGCTTTGTATAGGAAGTGGTGGATGATCTCATACCCAAGAACGTCAACTGTCTTGCTACGACCTGGAAGTCAATTCTTGAAATGGATATTTAATCAACTTCGGTAAAACCTGAGTCTAACTCCAAATGTAAACCAACCCTTAGATTACAATTTAAAACTTAAAGATAGAATTAATCATCTCGCAAAACTACTTAAGGTTCTCTGATTGATAACTTAGAATCTGGTGAGATGGATCTAGGATGAACTTAGTCAATTAATTTAAAATTATTTAAAAAATATTTTAAAAATTATTTGAAAATTATTTAAAAATTGTTTTAAAATTGTTTTGAAATTATTTAAAAATTGTTTTAAAATTGTTTTGAAATTATTTAAAAATTGTTTTAAAATTATTTGAAAATTATTTGAAAATTTATTTAAAAATTGTTTTAAAAATTATTTTAAAAATTGTTTAAAAAATTATTTTAAAAATTGTTTAAAAAATTATTTAAAAATTATTTTTAAAAATTATTTAAAAATTGTTTAAAAAATTATTTGAAAATTGTTTAAAAAATTATTTAAAATTTTATTTAAAAATTGATTTAAAAATGGTTTAAAAATTATTTTAAAATCTTTTAAAAAAATTCACGTAAAATTACTTAATCAACTCAATTATCTTAATAAACTAACTTATATTAAAATTAATTCAAATCAAGTCACATAATAAACTATTTAATTGACTTAATTAAATTTAATAACTTAATTCAAATTAATCAACTTAATTAACTCAATTTGATTAATTAGCTTAACAATTAATCACTTAATAATTAATTCAGATTAATCAACTTAATAACAATTTGATTAATTAACTTAACAATTAATCACTTAATAATTAATTCAAATTAATCAACTTAATTAACTTAATCTAATTTACATTTAATAATTAACTTAATAATTAATCACTTAATAATTAATTCAAATTAATCAACTATTAACTTAATCTAATTTAAACTTAAATAACTAACTTAATTAATAATCACTTAAATAAATTAATTTAATTAACAAATAAATCATCTCACAATCACCCATAGGAATACCATGCTTGATCATTTAGAATGGGCGAGATGGAACATTAAGTTGATTTCAATCAAAACTATCTTTTGAATCCATTAAATTGACCCAAATCAAATATCTTATGTAGGAACATAAAGATTTGGATCAATAGATGCTAGATAGTGGATGTTTCAGACATATGACATATGACTGGAGATAGATTGAAATTCAGTAAGCTGAAACTCAAGAACCTAGGGTCTGTTGCATTCGGCAACGACGGGGACCCTTAAGGTAATCGGAATAGGTAATATTTAATTAAATTCTGGTTTTTACATTCGAAAAGTCTTATTGGTTGAACAATTTAGTTTTAATTTACTTAGTGTTAGTCAATTATGTGACTCAGGATATTTAGTCACATTCTCAAAAATCGAGTGTATAATTAAGAACATTAATAATCCTGAAATCACACTTAAGGGTTTTACGAAAAAGAATATTTATATAATAGACCTACCTACCTCCTCACTAGAGTGTCTATTGACATAACAAGAGGAAACTGAGTTGTGACACAGAAGACTGGGTCACACTCATACTATACTCATTTCAAAAATGAGTCAAAATTGTTTAGTTAGAGGTTTGCCTAAACTAAAATTTACAGAAAATTCAACTTGTGATGCTTGTCAACAAGGTAAACAAACCAAGTCAAACCATAAGTTGACCAACCTAAACAAAACCACTTCAATACTTGAGCTCCTTCACCTAGACTTGTTTGATTTACATGGAGTCAAGTCACTAAGCAAAAAACCAATATTGCTTAGTAATAATCGATGACTACTCAAGATTTACCTGGGTAAGATTTATAAAAACTAAAGATGA
>JBBMJZ010000074.1:10287991-10303343 GCA_037833815.1 Zingiber zerumbet
AACAAAGAAGAAAGAGAAAAAATTTTATAAAAAAATAATAAAAAAATGACATGGCATTTAGTCCGTAACAATCCGTATATATGGGTGATCAGGTATATATGACCAGGTAATATGGGTGATCAATTCAGCTTTACTAGGATAAATCAAAAATCAGTTATAATATATATTCTAAAAGTTTAGTTTTGCAAGATTACACGGTCAATTTAGAAGAAAAATCTTTAAAAATGCACCCTAATTAGGGATCAAACTGTGAGTACCAATTTTTTTAAAAATGTTAAACCATGTAATACTAAATCTGGGGTCATAGATTGTAAGATCACAATCACAAAATCGATTTAGGGTCAGAATCGATTTGGTCGGGATCAAATCTTAAAATATCCTATCGACGATCTATAAAATTTAATTTAGTATTAGATAGGATAATTAAATTCATCCATAAATACTAAATCAATTTGATATTTAATTAAAATTTATTTTTATAATAAATTAAATTAAATTAAATTAATAATAATATTATTAATGGTATTAATAATTTAAAATATATATAATAAATAAATATAATTTATTTATAATTTTTAAAATTTTAAATAAATGTATATATATTTTAATGAGATAACATTTTCTAGGATTTAAGAAAAAAAAATTAAATTATCTTATTTATTTAAATTAAGAATTGATTGAACCAATTAAATAATACGTCCATTAAAAAACTAACTTCATAAAGTTCACAGGTTGCTCAACATACTCCCACCTTAAGTGTTGCACTTGCATGTGACTCCCCTCACCCGCACAATATGTGTCGTTGCTCTCCTCACCCCCACTACCCGCCTCCTGTGAGATTATACCGGCACCGCCCCCTCACTTGCACGCTGCCAACCGTCGATCGGCCGATGAGATTGTACCGACACTGCTCCTCTCACCCGCATGATCGTCATCGGTGCTCCCCTCATCCGTCGTTGCCAACCACTGGTGAGATCATACTGGCGCTGCTCCCCTCACTCACAATTGCTGCTCTCCTCACCCGTCATTGCTAACTACCGGTGAGATCGTTTGTAGCGTAAGATCGTACTAATTTCAACGATTATGTACAATTTCACTTATTCAATTTCGATTCCATTGCGAAATCCGATCTAATTCTATCCCAGATTGATTTATTGCATCGATCATAGGAGCATACGATCATATAATCCGGATTGTGATTTTGCAAACCAGGCTTGAGGCAACTAGTCCGACTTTATGGAAGTTTCCAACCGACCGCCAAGGTAAATCGGGGAAGTGCTCATGGCTGGTGACCTCAGAAGACCAGCATCCTGTGGTTGCGTGACCCATTGAAAGGAAAATCCCTGCAAATGTGTCGTAACTGGGAATCGAATTGTGGATACCTGTGTGATAACTTGGCGTCCTTTTGTTACACTATAGCCCCGAAGGCAAAAATGGTGAACCAAGTAACATCGAATTTGGGATGACCGACCCGACCCATTCCCACCAGCCACCAAGATAAATCGGGAAGCGCTCGTGATAGGCAGCCTAAAAGTGCAGTATCCCGTGGTTTTGCGCTACAAATGTGCACTATAGCTGAGAATCGAATAGCGGGTGTCTAGGGTTGCACCATAGCTCCGAAGGCATAAATGCCAGTTTCTACTTTCTATTGTGGCAAAAGGAGATTATGCTCGCCCCAGATGCCCCTCACAGTTAGTCCCCAAAATTATATAAAGGAGATAAATCATGGAATCAACTTATAGTTAACCATCAGATTATTAGTTTCTGCTTTCTATTATAGTAAAAGATACACTCACCCTATATGTTGCGCAAAGAAGTGGGCAACAACATCTCTCAACCTCTAAAACATGAAAGAAGAGGAAGAGAGAAAAGAGATTGCACGGAATAACAAGACAAAGGCGCACAAAAGGAGAGCAAACACAAGGAAGGAGAAGAAGAAGAGAAAGAAGAAGAATTACAGTGGTTCGACGATGTGCCTACTCTACAAAAAGGTTGAAGTTTTATTAGAATTCTCTTTACACAAGAGAATCACATTACATGAGTCTTATGAGTTATGATTGTTGCTGTACAATAGGTTTACAATGATCCCTATAAATAATGCTAAACCCCAGACCCCGTAAAATTGTAACAGAATTTTGTTATGAAAAATTACAACAAAATTCTATTATATAGAATCTTAGCAGAATTTTATTACGAAAAATCTTAACAGATTGTTCTTTCATAACATCCCTCATATTAACCTTCATCCAAATATGAGCTACCCGTCAATAAGAATGGAAAATGGAAGTGAGTAATAATGCCACTTCATAAGGTAAAATGATAAAAAGGTAAGAGAATTACGTTGACTTTGATTCCCCTATACTTTAAGAGATACGTAGGCAATTTAAATAAGTGCAAGTCTTTTTTTTAAGAATTAATAATTTTTTAAATATAATAATCTTGAACCGTGGTAAACCATGCATGAACCATGAGCCATGGTGAACCATGGCATACCGTGAACCAGCAGTTCCGAACCTTGAATTGTAACTGTCTTGAATAGTTAAGATTAAGAGTCGACCTCTTAGAAATCGTCGAACCGATAGTTCCGAACCGTCGATTTGAAATAGGGTTAGATCTACCACTAGTGAAATCCTAGAACCCCTTAATTCGTCCCCAGGGCACAACATAGCTGGGGCGGTTCAGGGTGTCATTGCCTGGGGTTAGCGTTCCGGTCATTCACTTTCAGCTGTGTACCTACATTTATCTCCCTCCATATCCATGAGACCGGCTCTAGGGACTGCTGATGTGGCGGTTTCATATTTTTCTAGAACCTCTTAATCAAAAAATATTAAAATTTTAAATTTTTGAATGATATAGGACAGTTTCATCCAAAATTAATTTATAAGTGTGAATTATTTTAAATTAAAATTAATATATTTCTGAAAATCTTTTTAATATATTTATGTCTTTTATCTGCATTTGAGATAATGTAATTCAAAGTTCTCTCAATTTGAGACGAAATTGACTCATACGAAATTGACTCATGAACATATAGAGAAAAAGGAGAGGGTATTTTGAGAATATAATATGGTTTGAGTATTATAAAAGTTGCGTATATGATTTGTTTGATACCGAAAATTACATACGCAGTTTGGTAGAATGCTGAAATTTTAATATAAAAAAAATGTACATACAGTAAATCACTTGGTCTCTCAACATAAAACGATTCAACTGCTGGTATTCTCCTGCTAGTCAAACAAACGTGAGTCACGTGACCAACTCAGATTCAAATCCTGCTATTTTTGTTTTTGTTTTTAGTTGATTTATTGATATTATATATTAGATTCCATGGTCAACATAATTAATTACCACATATTTTATTTTTCAGAAATGTTTTATTTCAATTATTGTTATATAGTTCAGAAGTATATTAAAAATTAGTTTAAATATATTTCGGAATAAATGAAAACGACGCTCTTTATTTTCTGTTGTGTCGCTGTTATATATTTATATATATAACACCCATATTATTATTTTTCATTCCAAAATATCTTATTCCAAAATTATTATAATAATTATAACTAAATTAAAAATTACTTAAATTTATTTTAATATTAATTAAAATTAATTTAGTTTAATTAAAATTGCTCAAACTTGAACAACGTTAATCCAATATTATTACAATAATTATATCACAATTTGTGGTAAAAGGTTAAACCAATCGGTCTCATACTATTTGGATGAAAGTAAATTATACGAAAAATTGACCTTTTACTCTATTATTAAAAATTACGACTTCCTAATTAAATTATGATTTTTCTAATTAACTGAAAATCATTAGGGACAGTAAAAATATTACAATTATATTATCTAATAGTAGTTTTAATGAAAGCTACTATAATAGACAAAAATAAATATTTGATAAAAGACTATTCTAATAATTTTTCTTCCATAATAATAAAAATTAAAAGACATTGTTTATTGTAAAATATTAAATATTTTTTTTAAGAGCATAAATTAAAGAGACACATCTAATGCGACATTTCTTTTTTTTTTTTTAAAGAAAAAAGGGCCCCGTCATATTTTTAATATAAAAAATATATTTATTTTATTATTGTAACAAATAGGAAGTAGTTGCTAAAATATGTAAAATAAATTAATTCAATTTAGTAAAAAAAAAATAATACATAAAATATTTTTATATAATATTTTTTTTTAATAATTTGGTTAAAAATATTCAAACATTATCAAAATCATTTTAAAATAATCAAAATAACCATAAAAATATTCTAGTAACCTTTTAAATTACTACTATAATATTGTAATATTGTAGCAACCAATTAATAAATTAGTATAATCATTAATTAATTAATATATTATTATAGTGGTCATTTATATGGTTGCTGTAATTGTAGCCGCCGTTAAATAACCATTAAATGTTATATTTTTATTATAATAATTTTTAACTATGTTGAAGTTATTTTAATTGTGTTTAATTTTTTTAATTAAATTGATAAAAAAATAATCTAAAAATGTTGTTTTGTATTGATATTTTAATTTAATTTAATTTATTAATTTTTATAATTATAGTAATATGAAATAATAACATTTTTAGAATATGATTATTGTATTATAATATATCCCTTTACTAACTAATTTTAATAAAATGTAAAATAAAATTATATTAATATTATTTTTTCTTTTCCCATCGAAAATAATTTTTAACCTTTATTAAGTAACTAGCGACTATCCACCTGCATTGCGTGAACTTGATCCCTTATATTAGATGATCCATTATAGGGAGAGATTTGGGAGAAGAGTAATTGATCTATAAAATGTAGTTTTAATTTTTATGGATTAACTTACTTTTATTTTTTTTAAATGATGGAAGACTCTAATATTTTTATAATTGTATACACTTCTAAGGATTACAAGACTCAGCTATGATATATTATTAGGATTTTTTTTTCATTAATCAATTAGTGATTTATAGTTCAAGATTCAATTATGGATGTGCCCTCGGGATGGATTAGTGGCTAGTACATGGGGTGTTGCCACAATGAGGTCTGAGGATCAAATCTTGGCTAGTAACTAGGTTTCTGCCCTTCCCTATGCACTAGTCATTGTCCGGCCTAGTAGCCTCTATAATTTATCTTCTCCATGTTAGCCTAGGGATGGATTGGCGAAGGCGCTGATTGGAGAGACATTTATCTATGATTTATTATTGAGATTTCTGTCATTAATCAATTAGAAATATAAAATTATCTACCTACATCAACATTAATAATATTGAGTAAAGAAATTATTATAAATATTGGATCGACTATGCTTAAAAAATATATATATTTTTATTTTTATTTTACTAAAATTAAATATAATATTAAATTAATTTTTTATAATAGAATCCTAGCTTCTGGAATTTTCGAATGTTACTCTAGCATTGCAACGGCCGTACACGCCTTTTTTTTATTTGTTTTTTTAACACTGCTTTCACAACAATTATAATTAAAAATACTTTTTTAAAAAATATATAGATTAATTACTGACTAATTGACGAAATTTAAATATTCAGGAATTATGAAGGTTTGTGGATTGGTAGCTGAGCCTGAGGGCCCTAGTGCTCAACAACACGTCTCTCCCACTGGTCATAGCGAAGACACAAAGAAACAAAAAAATAAAAATAAAAATCCCTTTTTTATTTTGTTCTTTCGGAGATAATCGATCGAGCTCAAGAATTCCTCCTCAATTTCTCGATTTGGAGTCCGGAGATCGAGAAGAGGTAGCGGCGGCTGCTGCTCTCTTCCTGTAATGGAGGAGAAGGGGCAGATGAGTGAGGTGCTCGAGGCCCTCAAGAAGGCTTCCAAGGACATTGAGGCCAACCCCGGCAAGGGCGGCGGCGGCGGCGGCGGCGGTAGTGATTTTGCTTCTCCTTCCATGAAAGTTCTCCTCGAGCTTTCTACTGGCTCTGACGATCTCCTCTCCGGTGATCCCCGTCTCTCCACCCTCTCTGACCTCCTTTCCAGGTTCAAGTCGCTCGTTTTTTCCCTCAAGTCTGGCTCGTGCCAAAAGGGTAAAGGTGGGATTTTGGGATCGATCCTTCGCCGACGGTCGAGCAAGAGCGACGAGATATCGAGGGTGGCCGGATCCATCGGCGCCGAAATCCAGTCGTGGATCTATCGGGTCAACGCGGATCGACTCGTCTCCGTTCTGCTGTCCGCCGAGAAACGCGACGAGGAGGAGCAGGCGCTGCTGCTTCGCGCCATGGAGTTGTGCCTCTCCCAGGGGTTTGACCGCGGCCTGCAGGAGGTGCTCCTCCATTACGGGGTCTTCGCCGCCGTGGAGTCCGTTCTCGCCGACGCCCTGGCTCCGAAGCTGGTCCGGGAGCGAGCGGCCGCGGCGGCGCTCGCTCTGGTCCGCTTCAACAAGGCCGTCTTCGTGGGCCCTGTTCTGATGGGCCCCACGGTGGACGCGCTCGTCTCCATGTCCTCTACCTCCGCCGCCGCGCTACGCGCTCTGAACGGGCTCATCGCGGCCATACGGAGCCCGCTGGTGGACGAGCTCCAAGCCCGAAGGGCGATTCCGCGGTTGGTCGCCCTCCTCGGCAGCGGGGAGGGCGGCGGGGTCAGCATGGAGGTGCGCGTGCTGGCGCTCGACTGCGTGCTGGAGATCGGCTATTTCGGCCGGAAGGAGGCCAACGACGCGATGCTCGCCCAAGGGCTGATCAAGCGCCTGGCGGCGCTCCAAAGGTCGGACCTTGGCGGTACCCTGCTCGAGATAGACTCAAGCGGAGGCTGCGGGGTGCCCGCCGGGTGGCTGTGGCACGGACGGGCCGGGACAGACGAGCGGCGGTTCCTGGAGACCCGTCCGTTCGCCAGCTGCGTCGCGCGCTGGGCGGTGCAGGTAGAGGTCGGCGAGGGGCTGCGGCAGCGGGAGAAACGGGAGATAAAGCGGCAGGTGGTGGAGAGGGTGAAGGAGGCCGCTGCCTCCGAGGCGGAGTCGGCCACATTGCTGGCGGAGGTGCTGTGGGGTTCCACCATATGGTAAACAACAGAGCACATCACATTGCACCAGTAGAAATGGCGGTAGGGTTTGATTTCTCTTCCATGATCGTAGCTTCTTCCTTAGTTAGCTGAGTGGATCGAACCCAATGGCGTAGAAAAATCAATAAATGGGATATAGATTTGATTGTTATTGTTGTTGTTGTTTGTTGTAGGCACAAGCAGAAAGTTCAAGGATCATAACAAGCTAAAGGATTGGAAGATAGACTAGTACAAGTTTTTGCTCTCAGAATTTCCTTTTTGATCAGCCATCTCCCATGACATTAACATTAAGATCTCTGTCAAAATTTCTCAGCCCTAATTTAGGGTTTCAGTAGAACAGAATGGGGTTTACATCCACCATGAGAATCCAGAAAGCTACCATTCATGTGTTGGGCTCTTCCTATCTCATCTTGAAGCTTGCACTTGCCATTGTTGAGTTGGCAAATTGCTAAAGAGCGGCACAGGGAAAATTCAAAATAACTGTCTTGGTCCATCGCCGGATTCAAAGTGAAGCATTGCATTTGATGAAAAACTCTTGGACAAGTATGAATCCAATGACTATGTCTGTATCATAACCTGTCAGTTTTTGGCCTTTATAATGTTGTTCTTCATTATTCTCTGTTTTCTTGGTTTCATACAAATATGAATCCGATCATGTACACTTACAATTATGTGCAGTTTTTGTTCTCCAGATTGGATCAGTGTGGACTTGTTATGATTTCAGAAGAGTGACCTTAAACTTTGCATCATCAGTTCATTGAATGAAACATGCATCAGTTTATATGATGTATCCTCAGTTCTATCATTTTGGAAAAGTTGCATCGAATGGTTCAGAGTTTTAAGGTCATCGTCTCGTCGTGCCATGTCCTTACCACAAGCATATGTGAAGGTTAGATCTGCATTACGAGCGAAGAGCAATTGAAACATGGATCATACTGAATGCCGGTGCACAGAATTAGTACGAAGGAGGTCGGGAACAAAAATCAGCAAATGGCTGATTTTTAGCCCCGAGACGCTCGGATTAGTCCGGGGCACTCGGAACCCAAGTTTTAGCATATGTGAAGGTAATTAGATCTGCTTGACGAGCGAAAGGCAATTGAAACATGGATCATACTGAATGCCGGTGCACATAATTAGTACGAAGGAGATCTTCACACTCTTTTTATGTGGAGAGCTGAGCAGAATTGTTGAATTGTGTTGAAAGAAACTTCATGCATTTGAGTGTGAAGACTTCTTTCGCGCTAATTTTATCCTATTTATGAGAAAAATGTCCAGCACAAATAGTAATCTTTGAAACTTGATCTAAACACCATTCGATCTTATTGGAATAGTATGTGTTGAAAGCCATTTATCGATAATACGAATGAAAACCTTGCTTTACTTGGTTTTTTCGATCTTGTGTGGTTGCATCTATTGCTTCCTATACTCAAACCTAAAATGAAGGGATTTTGAGCTCTCTCGGGTCGGATTATTTGGTTCGGAGAGAGCTCATGCTCATTGGATCCTCTCCTATGTTTCATCATTTTATACTATGTAACTTTTTTAATGTTTGTAGATTAAAAAAATCTTTATAAAATAGATGATTACTTAGATATAATGGAACGATAATGATCGAGATCATAATCTCAATTTCAAATGGAATAAATATTTGATAGGTGAATTTAAATGATTTAGTTCTCTAAAAATTTATAAAATAATTAATTTTATAATTTTATATTAGATCCAATGATATGATTAACTTTTAATGTTATTCTTAAAGAATATTTTCTATTTGATCTAAATTTATATTCACTGTAACTGCAATATCATTTATGCACCCAATAGTCGATATCGGGTCGGATCTATTTACCCGTTATGAGATTATAAATCCGCCTATTTGAGGGCATACCTGGCTTCTACCTCCCTCCTTGCATAGAGCCGAGCCGCCTCTTCCTTTCTCACTCGCAAAAATGTCGTCTTCCTCCTCGAGCCGAAAGGGTTCGCTTCCGGGACGGGGTGACGGCGGCGGTGGAGGTGAGGGCGTGCTGTCCCGCGTTTCAAGCTCCGTCTCCCAGTCTGCGATCGTCGCGCGGGGCAGGATCGCCGCCGCCGAGGCTGCCACCGTGACTAAGAAGCTCCTTCGTAGCACCGGGAAGGCCGCGTGGATCGCCGGAACCACCTTTCTCATCCTCATCGTCCCGCTTATCATCGAGATGGACCGTGAACAACAGCTCAACGAGTTGGAGATGCAGCAGTCCGCCCTCCTCGGCGCCCCCACCGCCCCGCCGCCTCCATACGCCGCCGCCGCAACATCCAAGTGAGAGAAAAACTGGGAGTTGGTGATCCGATCCCATGCTTAGATCCTATTAAGGCAGCCGCATTTAATTTGATGACTAGAACTGCTTTGGTGTTCTTGTTGAACTAAATTTTAGATTTCATGAGGATGGTGGAGGATTATTCTATTTGGTTGTTTTCAGTGATTCCTTCTGATGAAGGTAGAAATATTGTCCAAGAATCAAGATGAGATATTTCATTGCATAAATGATTGACCATGGTTGTTAATCTCTTAACAATTCTCTAGTTTGTGGTAGGATATGTGTTGTGTTTTCTTTTACTTTTCACATCTCTTGGTGATGGAAGATAGGTGCTTAAATGTTCATAACTATAGATATTCTAAGTTGGCATTGGCCTTCTAACAGTAGTATTTTGAAAAAAAAGTCCGGTATTGCAATTCTAATTGCTTAGATTGATTGACAATCACTTCTTTTAATATATGCAACCTACAACTTTGCCATGTTTTTCTCTTGATTAACTAGTTTTTATTTTGTACCCTATTGCGGATATATTATATCAAGCTTGATAATATTGCTTCTTTAGATTGACACATCATGCATTAATCCCGATAAGAAGCAATTTATATAGTTTTTTTGGGGCACATATCTTCCATTGTGCATTTTATGACTCTTAAAGTTGACTTAAAACTTCTCATGTAGCTCTTCTTATAAAGTTCCTCTTAACTGATTTGTTCCAAGTGAATAGGTTTAAGTTGACTTAATCCTGTTCATATAATGATTGGTTTACATTTTTTTGGATCAAATCCTTTGGTGTTAAAACACTATCCTTTCTGAATAGTTGGTTTGAGTTTCTTTAGCATACATGGAAGCTTCTTTACCAAGATTTTGTACCTCATTCGTCGCTTTACCAAGATTTTGAATTTTCAGTTCTAGGTTTCTTCTCTCGTCCTCTTGTATTGCATGATTGTCGAGTGAATTGTCAGATGAAATGCAATGTTTTTTACTTGAACTTTGAACAATAATAGACTATACTTTGTTAGAAAATAACATCATTGACAAGCCTATGGAATTACCAGTATTGCAAATGTATATTATTCCCAATCTGATTTGGTGAAAGATGCTGTTTAGAAGCTGAAGGATGGTCTTTTTTCTAGCTCATATTCCTCATCTTCATTCGATTGTGGTGAACAATTAATCAAATTACACATACAATCTCATATTATATAGGACATCGACCATAATGTATTGATTATGCTGCTTTTGCCAGAAAGTAATTGGAAACATGCAAGCAGCTGAAGAGTATAGACCAATTCCTGCATTCTTTGATTGTATGTTCATTGACTGGAAGTGACTATTTGCCATTATAGATTTATGTGAATGATATTCTCTAAACATATGGACAAAGAACATCAAGAAACGTATCAGGTACCTGGAATAGGAACAAAAGAAACTGAAAAAAAAATCAATCCAGTCATTCAGAAATGTTTCTTCTTATGTTAATTACTGTATTTAATTACTATGCTTCCAGTTTGATGCCCATAGTTGCTAGCTGTTTCATCACAAAAGATTATGTTTAATGAGCATGCTTTCAGTCTGATTCCCATAGTTACTACAATAGTTGCTTCATCCACAAAAGGTTGTGCAATAGCTAGAAACACCTGTGCATTCTATTCAGACCATCAACAGAACAATTCCATTCTATTTTTCACATATCCAGACATCAAACATATCTTCAGCATCTGAATTAATTATATGTTATCAGAGACCACAGTTTTAGATTAGTTGTGCTTGAGAAATATACCAAGGATCTCTTTGTTACTATGGAACAGAAGGCCTATTAAAATGAGTATTTCTGCTATTTTCCTAGCTTCCCATTCTGTTCAGTTCAGTGTATTCATTAATCCATTTCTGATACATTAGTATACATTTATCATACTTATCTCTTGTACAAATGTACTTATGGCATAATTTTTTTCTATTGAATTTGTTATTTTCATTTTTGATCTTCTGGCATTTGTTATTTTATTCATGTATTGTTTAGAATTTGTGGATGAAATTATTGAATTTTAGATTATTTCAACTGAATATTGAAAGTATTAGCTTGTAATGGTGATACTTAGCAAAGCAAATTTTTTCATCTAACAAGTAGATGATTAGAATAAAATTTAAATGAATATAAAAATAGAAATGATCGAATGCTAAGCAACTTTTCAGCATAAAAATTAATATGTTTACTAAATAAATATTCATAATATAGCAAAATGAAATTTAAAAAAAAAAATGGAGATGCAGGGTAATACTAATATATAAGACATCCCCATAGCTCTAGCCATCAAAAAAATATAGCATCTAGTAATTATAAATGTTCAAACTAGAGCAACAAAGAAAAAAAAATCACTTTGTGTTGAATTGGGACAACAAAGTAAGCTAAAAATTGTATGATCGCAATCAATTTAAATCACCAATTAATTAAGAGGATTAAAAGTTGAATGCCATTAGGAAGGAGTATTTTAGGTATTGTCTTTGTTTACCTAATATTAAAAAACAATTTGATGTAATCAACATTTTGATGGCGAAACCTTATCTCGTTCTCATGTTTGGCCGTGTATTATGTTAAAATCGAATTGACAATTAATTGAAATCGAATTAATAATTTTTTTTTGATAAATCTAACTTATCGAATATTACTAAAATTAAATAAATTGAATGGATATAAAATTGATTATTTCGGTAATTGATACTGTGTTCGATTTGTGGACGATTGCGTCATGATTACAAAGAAAGCTGTCATAAATTTGGACCATTGAGCCTAATCTATTAGTTGACTGTGGTCTGTGAATGGTTTGAGTTTTTTTTTTTTTTAAATCTTGGTTTAATTGAATTTAATAAATAGAAATAATCATTTTTAAAAAATGATTTTAAATTAATCAAATCCAATTTTTAAAATAAATTAATTTTGATTGATTATTTTAATTTAATTGAGATTTTGATCTTTTGAGTATCTTTAAAGTAAATTTTTTAGAATAATTTTTTCTGTCAGGTAGCTAATTTTTATTAAATGTAAGATATTTAAGAGGAATATGAAATCAAAGCCTGAAAAAAAAATACGAACAATTATTTCAAATATATATTTTTTTCAATCGAAATTAACTATATGAGCGGAGTTAGTAGATTTCTCCGTGTGACATTAGAAATAATAATAATAAAAAACTTATTTACTGTTATAACAATTGAAATGCTATTCATTGTATTTACGATCCACATAACTGTATTGATACTATTGAAGGATGTTCTATTTGCTCGTAGTTTCCGTTTGATCCCTGATAAAGCAAATTTTGATTTTCGTTTCCCTTATGATGGACCTGGAAAAGGGGGGACATGCCAAGTATCCACCTAGGATCATGCCTTCTTAGGTCTATCCTAGATGTACCATTCAATTTCGATGGTTATTTTTCATTTCAATTGAAAAATACAGTCAAATATTTGCGGTACTATAAGTGATCAAGGAGCAGTAACCTTATAAGTCAGGTTGGTGCGTCACCTCACAGCTATCCTTATTCCTGGACGTGGACAGCTAAACTCCACCAAGACGCCTGCTTCTCGTCCCTCCCCCTCGACAAAGCCTTTCACCGTGTCCAGGGTAATGGTGCCTTGGATAGATAAAATATCAAAATCTATGATATATTGTATATATAATATTGATATATATTATTTATATTAAAATTTTCAGTGTTGATATAAAATTTATTATTTTTTAATATTTTGACATATATCAAAATATTGTATAAATTATTATTTTTTTAATTAAGGTTTTGAGTTTTAATAGATTTTAGTTTATTTAAATTTTCTTTTTACCCCCACCGCATTAATCGTCTCCTCTCTCCACCAAGTTTGTTCTTAGATTTTGATAAAAAAAACCAAAGATTTGATTTCTCTTATAACTTTTTAATTTTTAAACTTTTTCCTCTCTTAACATTGTATTCATAAGTTGTATTTCAGATTGTATAATAAATCATATGAATTATTATCATTTTTCAAGATGGAGTTTAATACGTTATCAAGTTCATCCCAAACATCAAACGTAATAGAATCTGAAACATATGAGTCTACGGGTTGGGATCGATTAAGAAAATCTTTAAAATCAAAGCTTCCTATAACTTCTAAATAGTCGAGAAATAAATTTTGGAAGCATTGTGAAAAGGAAAAAAAGGAAGTTGTGTGATGAAAGCGAACGACAAATAGGGATATGCAAATATTATAAAGTTGAGATCCCAATAGTTTAAAAAAGTACCAGTGGATTAAAAAATCACTTAGTAAAGAGGTGTAAGTCAAGTCCGCTCTACGAAGTAAGTGAGAATGATAAAAGTCAAACTGTTGGTACAGCGGGGTTGGCAAGAGGGGAGGGGTGAATTGCCTGCAAAATAAAAATACCCTCCTCGTTCTTTCTGATGGATCGTTGGGCCGTCTAGAAGGGGGGTTGAATAGTCCTGAAAACAAAAACAAACGCCCTTCTCGATCTTTCGACAGAACACTTGTAAAATAATCAAAGAAATAATTAAAAGCAGAAAGTAAACGAGGCACCAGATTTTTGACTTGGTTACAACCGGGGAGGTTGTTAATCCAAGGCAGATGATCGCACTACAATTTCTCTTTCAGGCGGAGAAGCCTCTTTTACAGCAGTGTAGGCACAAAAAGAAGGAAGCTAATCTAAATAGTGGAAGCGCACAAGTGTTGTTACAAATTCTGAACTGATGAATAGCTTCTGGACTAATGCTATATTTATAGCCTTGGTCGGGGCGCCTGGAAGAGTTCCGGGCACCTTGGGGGGGATAAGTTTTATCCCCCAACGTTTAGATCGAGTTAATGACTCGATCTGGTCAAAACTCACTTCCGGGCGCCCTGACCATTAAGTCAATACCTGTTGACTTTTTAGTCCGGGCTCTCAGCTCCGTTTCAGCCCGCCTTTGGTCCGGGTCTTCTGCTCCGGATCTGCTCGCATGGGTGATCTCTGCCATCCGAAAAAGGGCTCACCCGAACCCAACTTCCGGTCTTCTCAAGCAGGCTTCCCTCCAGCTTCTCATCCCTCGGAATCGCCGCGTGCTTCCTTCTCGTCCACTAGCGTACTCATCCGCAGTCTTCGTCCCTCGGTCGCTAACCTTCTCGCTAGCTGTGTCTCTTGCTCCCCGAGCAATCTTCCACTCGGGCTTTCGTCCCTCGGAACCACCACACGCTTCCTTCTCGTCCACTGGTGTACTCTTCCACAGCGCCTCATCCCTCAGACGCACCACGTGCCGTCCTTCTCGCTAGTTGCGTCTTCCGCTCGAGTACCTATGCTTCTAAGCTCCTGCACACTTAGACACAAGGTTAGAAACAACACAGAACCTAACTTAACTTGTTGATCACACCAAAACAACTTTGGGGTTCCAACAATCTCCCCTTTTTGGTGTGATCAACCCAAGTTAAGCTAGGGTTAAAAATAGACATAAAATGAAACTAACTTAATTTACAATTTAAGTGCAAAAAGATATAATTAAATTTTGTGCAAAAATTTATCTACCTCCCCTAGACTTATACTTTTCCTTCTCCCCCTTTGATCACAAAAAAATGGGGTTCAAAAGAAAAAAATCTAAGGGTTAAAGACTTAGAAAATTTTGAAGAAAATTATCTTTTAGAAAATATTAAAAAAAAACATTCTAAGTTAAAAAAAATTCTAATTTTGCAATCAATAAAAAAAATTATATTTTTACAGAAAAAAATTTCTAAGTAATTTTGAGTAGAAATTTAAAACAATTTTAAAAAAATAATTTTTTTGAGAATTTTTAAGAATACTTTTCTAAGAAGAACCAAAAAAATTCTGAGTAAAAAAAATGTTTGAATAACCTTCTTAAAGTATTAATTAATTATAATCTTAATGCTTTATTAGTAAGTTAATTAAATATTTATTTTAATATTTTGGCTTCCAGGTCGTGGCGAGGCACTAAGTCTTCTTGGTTATTGGAGCAACAACCACTTCCTTGACAAAGCCTCATAAAGAAATTCTTTGTTTAATTTTCTCACTTA